>WBNM01044727.1:186702-216103 GCA_013399055.1 Ramphastos sulfuratus | reverse complement strand
GCCTCTCTAATTTTTCTCCTACATAATCTAGCGACTTCCTTAAACATGTCAGGAGAAGCCTTCCCCTCCTTCCAAAGGCGATAGACCCTCTTTTTTTCCCCTAATTCCTTCAGGAGCTGCTTGCTCATCCAGGCCGGTCGCCTTCCCCGCCGGCTCCCCTTTTGGCACATGGGAACTGCCAGTTCCTGTGCCTTCAAGAGCTCCTGTTTAAAGTAGGTCCAACCATCCTGGACCCCTTTGTTCTTAAGGGCTGCTGCCCAGGGGACTTTGTAAATAAGTATCATATCTTATATGATGCTGTATATCATGCTGTATTTCCAAACAATGAAGCTTGCAAGCAAAGGCATACTGCATTGCAAACAAAAATCATAATATCTCAATAAACAATTTTTTAAAACAAGCAAAAAATTAAAATGTCTAACACTGAAACAATACCCTTGGGTGCAGCCAAGTATCTGAGGCATCCTGACATACAACACACACAGAGTCTGCTTACTTTGATAGATATCCATATGGCAGAACTTCAAAATCAAAAATTCCCTAAAAAGCAATGAGAAGAAACATACCAAACAGAGAACACTACATTATTAGAAAAATGAGATAATCCATCTACTTTTTTGCCAGATTTATTTTTTATTATTATATATAAAAACAAGCCAAGGTTGAATTTGAAATGAAAGTAATCACCAAAATTCACTGCTGGAAAGAGGGGAAAAGAGATCCCCAGCATATTTCTGGAAAAAATAACTAACCAACTGATTTGCATGTAATTCAGAGATAAGAAGATAAGGACCAAGACTAATTTTTCAAGAACTTCTGATGCCAAACCAATCTTATTTCCTCTTCTTACAAAGAACCAGGCTGCCTGGATAGATCAAACAGAACAGCCTACTTGATTTTAGTAGGCTTTTCAGTGCTGTTTAACCTACAAAGGAGATTGCGAAGGGATTTAAAATGTTAAAAGTAGATAAATACCTGTTACGAAGAGAAAGGGGACATTCTGATCCCACTGTTCACAGTGGACAAGACCAAACATACAGGTTGCTGATGCTGCACGATGGATCCCAGTTATGGATCCAAACAGTTTTCCAAAAGTATATATTTTACACCAGAGAAAGAGTCTTCTTGAGGAGGCTTTGGAAGAAAAAGTCCACCACCAGCGGTCTTGAAGAACAGACTGGATGAACGAGCAACATATGCATGACTGACCCTGTATGGGGGCAGAGAGGGTGAATGAGCTCTGAATCAACTCTTGAGAGTCTGCTTCTTTCTTTTTTTTTTTTTTAATTCCATTTGAATATATCTACATTCTACAAAAGCTCAGAATCAAAGAACCTATCATTGCTCAAATGAGCATCTAAAACCAGACAGCAAAAATATTATATTATCGAAAGTTCTTTTCTTTCCATAGGATATTTTGGTGGCTTCAGTCACTCCCAACAACTGGAGTACAACTCACAACTCACAATAGGAAGAATAACTCACTATGCTAAATTTTTTTCACCTTATCTCTCCCAGAGAAAGAATGAAGTATTATCCTCTACTCTGCCCTAGTGAGCCCACATCTGGAGTAGTGTCCAGTTCTGCCCCTCCCAGTTCAAGAGAGACATTGAACTGCTTGAGAGAGTCGAGCATGGAGCCACAAAGATGATTAAGGGAATGGAACATCTCTCTTATGAGGAAAGACTGAGGAAGCTGGGGCTCTCTAGCCTGGAGAAGACTGAGAGGTGACCTCATCAATGTTTATAAATATGTGAATACCAGGAAGATGGAGCCATCGGTGATGGCTGATGACAGGACAAGGTGCAATGAGTGGAATTTGAGGCATAGGAAGTTTCATGTAAACACAAGGAGGAATTTTTTCACTGTGAGGGTGACAGAACACTGGAACAGGCTGCTCAGGGGGGTTGTGGGGTCTCCCTCTCTGGAGATATTCACAACCTGCCTGGATGTGTTCCTGTATGATCTGGTATAGGTGATTTGGCTCTGGCAGGGGGGTTGGACTAGATGATCTTTCAAGGTCCCTTCCAGCCCCTGATATCCTGTGATTCTATGACTAGCAGCTTTAAGACTTCAGGAATATCACTTTAGGCTCATCCAGGTTTGTTACACTGAGAAAGGAATAATAATAATTAAGTCACCTGTGCCTTTCTTGCAGTCTCATGTAGATGGTAAATGGCATAGGATGGCAGAATGTACTTCCAAGCTAAGAATTCGAATTCACAGTAGAAAAATGCAAGTATCTTCATCTCCCCCTCTGTGCTATATGCCAGCCCTAATTTCTGCACTCAAGAATAACTATCATTTTGTCCTCCAAGAGCCTCACTTGTTTCCATGTCTTGATTCATCCCTGCTTTCTCCACCATCTCCCCACCTAAGATATACTATATTATATTCAAAATCTCTTAGGTTGTTCTGCCATCATTTCCCTCTGTCTTTCCACCTAATACCACCTTTATTTCTAGTATCACACTCTCTGTTGTTCCCCTCAGCCAAGGACCATGATCCTCACCCTCTCCCTTCATCTCTTCCAGCTTTCCTCTGGCACATATGGTTTCTGCCAGTTCTCACAGCTGTGCCATAAATGTGGCTTTGCTCCTCTTTCACACAACACAGTCCTCCTGAGAGATGTGCAAGTCTGTAAGTGGCTCAGCTTCAGGGAAGTTTCCAAAGGAAACTCTGAGAACATGGGCAGAGTACAGCTCTCAGACAAAACACAGGGCATATACCAAGGGCCTACCTACAAAGTACTGCAAAACATCATCTGCCTCCTACAACTTGGAATGTACTCATGGTCTTTGAGTAGAACATTCTGGAGCTAACTGGGAAATGGAGAAACAGTTCTACTTATGCCTAGCTACAAAAACAATCCACAATAGTAACTGTGTTCACCAGTCCTATCCTTCACCTACAAAGGATTCAGGGTTTGTGGTGTCCACCTCCAGGACAATCTTTGCCATCAGACACTTAAAGAACAATTAAAGTTAAAGGCTTTATAATACATTAAAATAGACTAAAGAAATTCTTTTTACCATCCTAGGGAAAAAAAAAAAAAAAAAAAGGAGTAAAAACCCACAAGCTTGGCTCCCAAATAATGATCTTGGAAGTAAGAGTCTCCTATTGGTAAAACTGGCAGGCGCTCCCAACTCGTCCCCTAATCCGGAAATTGTAACAATTATTTCTGCAACGATCCATGTCAGTTTTGTCCCAGTCTAATACCTCTTTTCCTGACAGCTTCACCTCAACTCCCAATAACATTTCACCCATCCCTTCAGGCCAAACTGTCCTCCTTTCTTGATTTTTGAGAAAAATATTAACGAGTATGTGAACTAGTGGAGCCTGATAAATTTATGAATATGCCTATATCATAGGGTTTGCAGAAAATCAGAGTTCATGACGCTCTACTTCCATATCCCTATACAAAACCTGAACCCCTGACTCCTCCTTTCACCAAATACAAAGCAGACAGAAGGAGTTGCATGTCATGCTGCCCTCCTCCCTTAACAGAACTGACCAACCATTGGTTCTCGGAGCAGACATCCAATTGGACAGCACTATCCTTCAACTTCAGCTAGTCTGGAAACCTTTGCTGGTTTCAACTTCATCTACACATGGGAAAGCTCAGAACCTATTTGCCAGAGCTAACAGCAGTGAAGTCTCCAATTTTTACTTTCATCATAAAGAGTATACAGTACACGGCCATCTCAAAAGGTGGATGAGAAAGGGTCAAAGCTGTTCTTCTGTTACTGTGTATCTTGAGCTGTGTGAGTAGCTATAAAAGCCAGTGTTGGAGTGAATGCAAGATATACAGAAGATCGAACAAATGTACAGACAGCACCTCAGAAGTGATGAGTGTTTCTCTTTGCATTCCTCTTATAAACATCTTTCTCCAGCTTGCCTGGCTCTTCTGTGCAACATGGCTTGTGCAGGATGAGTAGACAGCAATGCCTCTATGACTTGTCATAGAAACAGTGCATACCTATAGTGCCTTCTCTGCATCTGAGAGTCACAAATGACTTAGTAGGAATTTTAATTAGAAGACTTAGCAGTAAAAAATAGTAAAGTATAGCAGCTCTGTATAGTAGGCCCTCCTTGCAACAAAACGTTACCACTGTGATCAGCTAGTCGGACAGCTGTTTTTCTGCTACCATTCTCCCTCTTATTAATCATTTCAGTGTCTTGTTCTAAGGTCATTCAAGAGTGATTGGCTAGTAGAATGGGCTGCCTGGGTAGATGGTTGAGCCATTGTCCCTGGAGGTGTTTAAAAGGAGACTGGATGAGGCACTTACCACCATGGTTTAGTTAACTAGAAGGTGTTTAGTTTGGACTCGATGATCTTGAAGGTCTTTTCCAACCTAGTTAATTCCGTGATTTCAGTCTATTCAAAATACAGCACTGAAAGTCATCTTTCTTCCTCTGTAAACAACTTATTCCCCTTTTTAGCTGACCCCATTGAAGATTTTGGGAGTTCATTAACCTTAATAGCTTTAAAGTCTGACTAGCCTTAAACATTTTATTGCTATTCCTAAGTCTGTACTTTCCAACCTTATGGCTACAGTCTAGCTTCCTACTACATTTCCTGCTAGGAATCCAGTCCTTTAATTTCTTTCGGTTACTCTTCTTACACAGTCCTGCCCCACAGGCTGCTTTCAATTCGAGCTCTTCTGAGCCAATCCTAAAGTAATACTCTGTCAGTAATCATGGCAACTAATAACGTACTTCCTGACAGACTGACGTTGACATATTTTACTGCACTCAGGCTGCAAACTTCATTCTGGAGGCGAGAAGACACACAACCAACTCGCGTATTTGAGGTAGCCGATTCCCCTTGCTCGATACTGGTTCCCGTGGCAGGTGCGCTGCCCTAGGCGTTTAGCTGAGGGTTTGGAGCTCCGCAGCGCCCCCCCAGCTCCCCACTGCCTCTGAACGCGTATGGAGGAGCATTCGGGAGATTGAGCCTAGCAGTGCCGGGATGGAGATGTAGAGACAGGTTCGGCACGCAACAGAAGCTGCTGCATTGAACAACTTTTGTGTTTGCCACAATCAGGATGTACGACAACATGGCAAACGACTGTTTTTTAAAAAAAACCAACAGTTATACAAATTAAGTCTCGCTACGTCAGTGAGGCCCACAAGCACTAGCCAGCACAATCAACCTACTACTACTTGCAGCAGCCGCGCTGCTTCGTCCGGTACAGCCGCGGGCGACGCCGGGGCTCAAGGCAAACACACAGAGACGCTGCACTCATCTAGGGGCACACAGGTGAAAGCTCCGCAGTTTTCCGCGAGCCGCCAGGGCAGCGGCACGCGACGCCCTGAGCCTTAGTCTGGCCGGCTCTCCGGCCCCACAGCTGCCGCCGCCGCTATCGCCCTTAGCAGAGGAGAGCAGGCCCATGCGGGGCTTAGACCGGCTTGACAGCTTCCATCGCCTTCTCATATAGGTAGCGTTCCTGTAGTCACAGGGCTCTAACCAAAGTTCCTTTTGTATAATGTTATTAAAATAGTAATTTTATTTTATTAAAAAAAAAAAAAAAGTCAGTCGAGATATTCCGCGTCGCAGTCTAATGCTGTCATCGACCACGCAGCCTCTGACCACTCCCTGCGGCCGCGCCACCACAAGAGGGCGCCCGCGACGCGCGTCACCCCCCTACCCCCAACTTTCTCCCTGCCTCGGTCCCCCTGTCACGCCATTGGCTCCTCGCCGACCGGTGTTGACGGTCACGTACCCTCCCCTTCCCGCCTCCTCTGGCTTTCGCGACTGTCCCGCCCCTCCCCCTTTCAAACGGCCTTGGAGGACCTATCCCACAATGCTCTCGCCCGCGGCGCGGGACGGTTTGGAGGCTGCTTGCTGGTCGCCTGCGCTGCCCGCCCCCCCGCCACGCCACTGCCCTCCCCCGCCCCTCCCCCGTGGCGGAAGGCAGCAGAGCAGCGCCCTCCAGCGCTCTCCGCCGGAGGTGCGTATTACCCGGCCACGCGCGGACATGTGGCCGGGTGGCAGCTGAGCGGGGCCTCGCCGAGCCCGCCTTCCCGCCGCGCCTCCTGCCCTGGCGGACACTCCTCGGCCTCAGCGGCGCGGAGGGTGCCGTTCCCGGAAGCCCCGAGGCGGGGAGCCGGAACGTCCGCTTCCAGCGGGTGGCTGTGAAGCAGTGACCTCACGAGAGAACGCCGCGGTGCCAGGTGAACAGCGGGTGTTGGGGCTGGGGACGGCGGGCGCTTCCCTCAGGAGTTTCCCTCAGCCCAAGGAAAGTGCTTGGGATTGTTCCCCTACGTGGACTTGGCGGCGGGCTGGGGCAGGGTGGTGGCGGGGAGGGACCGAGGAAAGAATGGGAGGCGGCAGTGGTACTGTCCCGCTCTCGCTGGGGCCTTCGCCTCCGCTCGGAGCCCGCTGGGCTTGAGTGTTCTCTCCCTCCTCTAGTTCCGCCGGGCAGAGGGCGGGGTTTTGTGCCGGCTCCGGCCTCGGGTTTTACCCCTTCCCGCCTCTCGCCGCCCACGTTGCGAGGCGGCCGGGACGCTGGTCCGGCCCGGGACTGGCGCTCGGCCGCCGTGACAGGCCGCTGCGTGGCGGGGGGGGTAGCCTCGTCTCCCGGGGCGAGAGGGGAAACAAAGGGGGGCGGCCGCCGCAACCCGTGGTGCCCAGGAGACCGCCGGCGCCCTCCGGGCCGTAAGCTTTTGTGAAGGCGCGACGAGGGGAGCAGCAGTCCTGGCTGGTGATACGTGAGCGGGGTTCGCGTGGGGACTTCGCCGCCGCGAGCTGCTCTGAACAAAGATCCCGGTTCGGGGAGACACAGCTGTCGTTCTTCTTTCTGGGAGCGGCAGGCTTCTGGCGAGGCGGGTGCTGAACCGGCCGCCTGGAGTTGTAAATACGGGTAGCGTTTGCTGAAGAGCGTCTTCGAGTAGCAGGACTTGCTGGAAGACTTTGCAGTTGTGGAGGAAGTTGCACGGAGAGGCTCGGCCTGAAACCCGGCTCTGCTCTTAAGGAATCAGTGGAGTTAAACAGAGTAACGCTGGAGCTTGGAAATCATACAGTTATCAAGCCACTCCGACTCTTCAGTGTTTGTGGTTTAGAGTACATTGTGTCCTAATTTAGTTTTTCTCTTTGGTGAGTATTATTAGCCTGAGCTCCAAGTGTAACTTAACAACCCACCTCCACGTTTATAACTTCAAAAGAAAACAATTTTGATAAGACTAAAATCGATCCCCCGCCTCTCAAAATATTTTTATTTTAGACTACTAATTAAAGTTAAATTTTTAGGAATAACAGAGACGAAGAACAGGTAGTTATTGTTTGTTTAGTGTCAGTAACTAGGCACTGTTGGCAAAGAATCATTTCTTTAAAATGTCGAGACAGTTAAGACTGTTCACATCTAAGTAGTAATTACACATAGTGGATTGGAATCCCTCTGATTATCGAACATCTATTTTAAAATTGTCATTTTGCAGCTTTTTAGGGCTTCCGAAGTCTTGAAGGGAGCTCAAGTTGCGTTACTGTCTGATGTTTTGTTTGTATATCACTAATATATTGGGGATTTTTCATTTTCTCTCAGTGGATCGTAATTTTAAGTGAAGTGTAATCTACAGAGTTTTACTATGTGGGTGTTGAGACTCTTACACGTGAGAGAAGGATAGGAGAAGTATTTAGTCACTTTATCTCGGGTTTCTTTTGATTTTAGCAGAAATAAGTAGTAGGCTTTGTAAACTAAATGACAGGATGACAGAAAAATCGCTAATTTGGCTGATTACGTGTGGTGATAAACGTTGCTTCTGTTTTAACTGGGAAGCTGTTTTAAATACAGAGATTTACGAGATTACAAAAATGGATAGCATCCTCTTCCGTGACATGGAAAAGACTTGGAAATAATCCCAAATGCTTTTTCAAGTGTTTCCTTTAGAGTTTCTAGGAATATAGTGTTTGTTTTTCTGTTTCACTTAGATAAAATGCAAAATAGTGGGGCTTTGCAGGGGGCTAGATAGGCTGTTTGTCACAGTGTTAAATCTTTTCCAGTTTTTTTAGTAGTGTACATTTGCTGATATGTCAATTTCAAGAGTGATAAATGGTCCAAATAAGAAATACATCAGTTTTCTTTCATGTTCCACGTACCTCGAAGTCCACTTGTGAATCAGCAGAACAGATAGCAGCTGTTGCTTTGGGTAGGATTGAGGAGTGGTGGAGGAAGAAATCTCTCTTCCAAATGGTCTTGAAAGAGAATGTTTTTCAGGACCTTTTTTAATAGCATTAAATCTGGCTTCACTAATTTATCTCATACTCAGATTACCTTTAAGATAGAGAGCACTTCTCCAGGAATTAGAGTTTTTTGAACATGAATTTATAGTTCTCTAACACAGTATGTGAAAGTGGTTGAGTCTGACCCAATAAGAATATGTAAGTTTGTCTTCCAGTCATTCAGCTATCACTTCTGAAACAGCCACATAATGAAAAATTTCTTTTTGCTCTTGATAAACTGTAGTTTAACACAGCTGATGCATAGCTTCTACCCTCTGATTTTATAAAACTTGTTGCTAGTTCTGTTCATGATATGTGATAGTTTGGTTCTGGTTACAAACATTTGTTGGAATTTTTTTTTTTAACCTGTTACAAGGATTCCTTGCAGAATCTTCTCAGTTTTCCACTGTCCTGAATAACAAAAGAACTACACAAAAAAGTTAGGGAAAGTTGGCTTTTGGTAGTTAAAGTGTGCTTTTTATATCAATTAATGATGTATTTTAGCAAACACATTAATGGAGGTGGAAAACACTACTGGAAAATTTTTAATGGACTGACTTCTCGTGTTTGCACCAAAATTATTGAAGCATGATCTTCTGTCCGTTTACTCTTCAGTGTTGGGATTTTCTTTGCCAGCAATTCAAGGGAATAGAAATATCCTTCCAGTTAATAACAAAAATGTACAGTCCAGTTCCATTGTTATCAGTTTGAATTAATTCTGAAATGGTTACAGTAGTTTTTATAAATCTCATCATTGCCCTTTTTTTTTTTTTTTTGAAAGTTGGAGATAGAGCATTAAACTGATTTATACTCTAACCTTTCTTTTGCAGTCATAAATACTGATAGTCTGTAACATGCGTATTCTTTGAACACTTCAAAGCAAGGCCTTGTTCATGGCTTTTCAGCAGTATAGATGCATTTTGTTTCATCTGTATGTGCTAATTCACCTTGCCCTGAAGAGCAGTGACCTTGATCTGAAAGGGTAGGAATGCAGTGACAGTGTATCTTCACTTCCTTGTTTCTTTACCCAACAGTTGGGGATATCAGAGTATCTTGCAAGCAGAAGGCAACAAACATCTCTGCTTTGGTTTTGAAAGCTGCTTAGTTTTGGTATGCTGAACCCACCTGAGTAGGGTGATTTTCTTGTGTAGGAAGGTAGCTGTGGTCGTGATATAACAAACAGAGGACTTTAGCTGCTGGAAGGTGAATGTGTCTGCCTTTCTGTTCCCTACAGCTGCAGATCTGCTGTTTCTGAACAGTCATCCATTACCTCTAGATCTGGGTCTGGTAGGGCACCAAAGGTATAGTAACTGTTGGAAGGACTCTTTAAGGTTAAACATGCATAATCTGTTCTTCAGTGACACACACTGTATTCAACAAGTAGTTCTGTCAGGAGATTTGGGTTTTTTGAAAAATGAAAATGCTAAGGAATTTGCCTCCTACTTTTAGAAGTACTCTGCTTTCCTATGTCTTATTTTTATGGCACATCAGATAGCTTTCCTTAAGACTTTTCAGTTGGGGAAACAAATTTGACTAAATGTGAAAGCTATCACTTATACACCAAGAAAATTAACTGATTTGATAAAGGATGGTCAAAATACTGTGTATAATTCTAAGTAGGCAAGATTAAAATAAACTTTGTATGAAAGCACTTATTCAAATAACAAATACATATATACACACCTCCATACCTGTCTATATATGTGCATTTATGCCTTACAATTGTGCGCGTTGCGTTAAAAGGAGCCTTCTCACCCATCTGTTACTATCAGGTAATGTTATCTCACAAATTATCTTGATGAAACAGTGTTACTGCTTGCAATTTTTTTTCTCCATGAGAACGTAACTTGAATTTTAACTCTGAAATGCTCCATCACAACAATCATGAAAAAGTAACATTTTTAATTCTATGGTTCTGTGCCCAGTAGTATTTCTTAACTTTCTGAGATTATTTCAGATTATTTCATACCTCTCTGTCTGTATAGACTTTAAAACATACTAAAATTCAAGTATCTGATCAATTTTTCTCGTAGACACTAATAACAATTTCTGTCTTAATGCAGTTTTTATTTAAGGATTGGTGAACTATTAAAATGCGATCATTTTTCATGTGTTATTAGGTCTGTAAGTACTGCTTAACTGTGATCTGTCTTCAAAGTGAGTGTAAACCTAAGTGCATTTAATAATGTTTGGAACTGTCTCAAGGTAGTATGAAACTGGTTGGAAATTACTAGTTTGTTAATACTTTTCTCTGCTTACTACCTGGGTTTTGTTACATTGCCAGCAGTAGTGCAGAATGTGAAATTCCATGGGATCAGTTTGTGATAGAAGTCTTTGTATATGTCCATACCTACAGGTAGCAACACAGGCCAGAACCGTCGCAGTGAAAACTTCTACCTTTCTTGGTGTGTCACAGGAGAGATGGCAGATCCTTGCATGAAACTGAGCTGTAGTGATACTCAAAACTTGAGTTTTAAGGTAGAATCTGAAGGCAGGTGAGTGATCTTAATTGGATCTCTCACTGTCCAAAAGAGATTACTTCTGCGATTTTTGGTTGCAGGAGGGACAAGAAATTCTCTGCTTTCTATACAACCACTTAATAAGCACTTCTTGTGTGCAGTTCTGTTTATCAAAAACAGTCCTAGTTTACTATATGTGATATAAAAGGTATTGACCCCTGTGGATAGATTAGTGTAACAAAAAGTAGTTGGAAGTCCTATGAAACAGTAGGAGAAATGCACTCTATTAGGACTACCCTAAGCCCATTGGAGTTTTGATCTAGAGGTGTTACCAAATAAGGATACCTATGGCAATGAAGGTAAAGCACGTTCTTCTCTGTAAGCCTATGCAATTGTGATTTTTAAGATGCAGTTTCATCAGCTTGAGCAGGAAAGGCACATTACGCTTATTTTAGATGTCAGTTGGTACCCGTGGTTGTTATTCTAGCAAGAGACTTTGAATGAGAATGGGGTGCATCATGGGAAGAAGCTTCTAGTATTGCTGATGTGGGAAACCTGAGTTCTTTTTGCATCTTTGCAGTGAGATAGAATAATGAATTACAACAAAAACTAGATTGGTTTCTTAAGAGTTCACAGTAAAGTACTGCTTTGTTTTAGGCGATTTCATTATGCCATCTGTATAGTGAATATAACCCACAATGGCGATTAGCATGTTTTTCTGTAAGTAAACTCTTGTCACAATTTGAAAGGAACAGATGCTGGAGTTTTGGTTGTATTTCCAAGTTCAGATCTAGCTTTTCACTCTCACATGGCTAATAGTTTGTTACCTTTTGTGTGTTACTGAGTTGCTTCCTTAACTTGGTGTTAAGGAAGTGTACCTGGCCGTGGTTTTGTAGCTTTATTTTAGCTATCTTGAAAGTTATTGCTGAGTAAGAGCAGAGAAATCAGGTCAGTGGTAATTGATGCTTACTTCCTATCTGTCTACTGCTTCTGAAATGTCTAATGCATTGTTATCTTACAAATATTGTAGGTGATTTTGTGCAAAATACAATTACACTTTATTTCAGTTGTCATAAATCCTTTGCAAATTCTTATTTTCCCCACTGTTTTTAAAAAATAGAGCATTTCTTTTTGTCCACTATTGGTAGGATGTTAGTGTAGGTCTATGTCCTGAGCTTATGAAATACTGTTGTCATTCTGCAGGAAGGACCTCGAAGACTGTATTTTTTTACATCATAGTTTTCATCTAGTGCTTTTTTTTTAAGGGTATGCCTCTCAGAGGCAAAATGTACTTTTTAATTGGGTGGTTTGGTTTTTTTTTTATTACTCAAACTCAGTATATTTTTATCAAGTATCACATGTGTATGTCTCTGTGCAGTCTTATGTAGCATGTTTTTTCCATGTAAGTAAATCTATGAAATTATAGGGGAGCCTATATATTACATAAATATTATTTGAGAGGTTCCCCTTAGTTTGCAGGGATTCAACATTCAGAAGCTCAGAAATAAGACTATGATGTAGGTACAAGAAAAAATGATGATAGTCTGTAATTGGACAACTTCTTTCTTTGCTGGCTTCAGTCCTGTTCTAGTCACCTACCACTGCTTTTGTTTCCCCATTCAATTTTTGCTTCTTAACTGTGCTTCTTGACATTGCTACCGCCCCTGAGCTTTTCATTTGAGTTCAATCTTACTCCATCAGTTTTGCCCATAATTTTTCCTTCCTCGTTAAAAGGTCTTAACTTTTCCACTTTGGTTTTTGTGAGGTCTTTTGGTTCTGCTCCTTCATAACTGGTGTTCCAGTCCAGCTATTTGGGCATATTTGGGACAGTATTAAGAAAAATAAAGATGGTCTTCCTAGTTTCTTTAGCATCAGAGAAATGACTGCAACAAGTCCTACTGTGTTGCCATAGCACTGGCTGAAGTACGCTCATTCATCTTGTGGGAATGCTGCATGTGCAGTGTAGCAATGGGACAGGAACTTCAAATTATTAGTGTGTGCCTAGCACAGATCTAGTTTGTGGGGAAAAAAATTACATGTGATGGCTATCAAAGATTTTTTGAGTAAATGCAGCCTCTTTTTTTTTTTTTTTTCCTTCTTCTTTTGGTTTTTTCCTCTCTCCCCAGATCTATGGCATAGCTAGATTTGGAAGGGTTTCTTGTGTGAAAAGCATGTTCTTGATCTCAGTGACCCATTGCCAAATATATGCTCTTTGGTGGAAAGCATGAAAATACTAATGCTTCCAAGTGGCTAGAAAAATGTACTTTTTTTACTGTTCTTGGAAATGGGTGAGCCATTTTTGCTGACTGTGGTATGTGATGCTATCGCTTCCAGCCGCAAAAGTGTACATGTGACTAAGGACCCTCAGCAGCAGAAGACAAGGTTGTGAGTTTATGCTGATTTGATTTAGTTGCTTGAACCATGTACACCATGACAGTAGTGCCTAATTCTCAATTAGTTCCTGATATTTATAAATCTCAGTTTCACCCAGTTTGGTCACAGACTACTTAGAAGAAACACCTAAGTGCTGAACTGTACATTTTATGAGAATGTTATGTATGCCAGTTCTCATATTCCTTTGTATTATGTTAATCACTACAGTGTTTTGTCAGCAGTACGGGAAACAGCATGACAGCCCCTGGCATACATGCATGTTCTCCCTAGAAGGTGTGGTGCTCCTCCAGTTGGGCAGCTTATGGTACACATTTGCCTCCTATTAAAAATGCAGCTTTGGACAGCAAAAGAGAGTAGTTTTAATTTCTGTGAATAAACATTTCATCATCTGGTATCAATCTTAAGAAGGTTCTAGTCATCCTATCTTCTGTATAAATTAAGCTGTCTTTTCCTGAGGGGAGTTAACTGTGGCTCTGATGATCATTCCTTCTTGTGGCTGCCATGAACCCAGCCATGCACTTCTTTAAAGATTAGGCCTGGGATTGTCTTGTGTAACCGAGAATGTCTTTGGAAAGCAACGTTATGATTGACAGCCTTATTGAGGACCTAACTTGCAAAATTGCCTTAGTTCAGTGTGTAGGAAAACTCCATAGCTTTGTCTTTTGTGCTTTTTCATAATCAACTGATAGAGGCTTAAGTAACCTAGTTTGTCCTCTAGCAGATCAGAGAGGGGATTTCTTACAAACTTGAGATGTTAGTAAAGAACCAGCAAGCGTACCTTTAAGTTAGAGGTTATATTGATCAGATGTGAATGTATGATTTGAATCAAATGAGACTGCATTCTGACAACCCTCCACACTATTGTTTTGGGGGGGTTGTGTTTTTTTCTTTTTTCCTTGCTGACTACCAGGTTTTAGCTTCATGTAGTTCTTGGTTTGCAAACTAAGCTTTGCCTAAGCACTGGGCCATCCTACTTGTCAGTGGTTACCCTGAATGTAGTGACAGTATAAAGCTGCTATGGCAGCTCTTTAACATGTGATGTCATGTGGTCTGAGTTAACCTCACAGCTACTGGCAGATGCTGAAGATGACAAAGAATTGATTTAGATGGACTCAAGGAATCTGCTGAAGTACAGTTTCTCATTGCTGCTTACTGGGTTTGAGTCCTTAAAATGAGGTCAGGAGACATCCTAAATTTCTGCCATCTATCCTAGTGGAACAAATTATTTGTTTGACAGTTGCAGAAACAGGAGAAATTAAATTTGCCTTCTGTAGATAATTATCCATCATTGCCTGTAAGTAACTGATGTATGCTTATAACGTTTTTCAGTGTGGTTTTGACAAAGTAAAATTACCGTCTCTTTGCTTTGACTTTTGGTTTAACATCATACATTTTCTGGCTTGTGGAAGTATCAGTATTTGTGTAGGTTGTCCTAGTAGTTATGTGTATGATTCTGGTGACCAAATCAGTGTTCACATGTGTGTTGCCTTTGGGGAAGAGGAGGGGTGATAGAACAGTCTTTCACAACCTGTGGCGTTGTGGGTTGTCTTATCTGTTACTTAAGACTGATAAAATGCTGCACTTTTTTGGATGTTTTCTTGGGACAGGAGTTGGAATTTTGTTGAAGGCGAATAGCTTTATTATCAGCTGAATTTTAGTACAGTATTTTTGAATGTCACTGTTACCACATGTTTAACAGTACTGATTGTTGTTCATTAACCTACATCCCTATTTTTCTTTATTACTAGGTAAAAGACAATGAGAACAGCTTACTTTGAGAAGGAAAGGAGTATGAGGTCTGTTAGGCTAAGGGGCCAGCTGTGTGACAGAGATTCTGAGGTGAAGGAATTCTTGTCCCATGTTTTGAGTTTCCCAGTACAGAGGGAGATAGGAAGTTGCTGGAAAGCATTTATCTTACAAGGAAGGGACTGAGAGATCTGGAGAAGAGAAGATTGAGAGGATCTTATCAATGCTTATCACAATCTAAAGGGCAGGAGTCAAAAGAAGGGGGCAGACTCTTTTCAGTGGTGTCCAGGCACAAACTGGAACACAAGAAGTTCCATCTGAACATGAAGATGTTTTTACTATAAGAGCAACAGAGCAGTGGTACAGGTTACCCAGAGTTTGTGGAGTCTCTGGAGACTTTCAAAATCGATTTGGACATGTTTTTGTGCAACCTGATCTGAGTGTACTTGCATTAACAGGGTGTTGTAACAGAGGTCCTTTCCAATCCCAACCATTCTGTGATTCCTGATAGCTGCCTGTTGGTGATAATAACTTGTTACAATTTCCTGTCTCTGGTATGCATGTCTATTGAGTTTTGGGTTTCTTTTGAGTTTAATAATGCCTCTTAAGAGCATTAGATCAGCATCATGCTGTCGCCAGAGGTATTAACAGCAAAGTACAAGTGTTGTGATAAAATTATGTTGCCCTTTTTTCAAGTCAGTAGTCTGGTTTAGTTCTATGTTGTACTGAAGCTTTTTTTGGGGGATAATGATTTTTCCTAAGTAGAGCTACAAAGCAGTTACCCTTACGCTTATGAGTAACCTGTAATGAATAAAATATGCTTCTCTTACTGTTAGAATTTGTGGAGTACTGAAGAAATGTGTGGATCAGTATGACTTGTCAAAGCATGGATACATGGATCAATACTACTGACATTGTCTGGCCAGCATCTTGTACCGTTCAGTAAACTGAAGTGTTTTAAATAAGAATTCATTCAGATTTGTAGTAGCACTTAAGCACATAATATTTCTTAAAAGATAGTGTGTCCCACAGTTTATAGAATATTCTTAAAAATGTGAGGTCTGGTAAAATAACGTCTTTTTACTTTACTCTTTGGATGGCCAGACAGGTTACTAGGTGGCGATTGCTGCATGTGAGACCTGGCATCAGTTCCTCAATCTGTATCTGCATATTTCCATTGATTTGTGCATGCCTTCCCGGCTTGGGAGGCAGCTATGATGTCCTGTATACTTCTGTGAGTGCTGACTGGATGTGAGGGTTGAGTGTCTACAGCTGTTGTTCAATTTATTGTTGAGGTGGCCACGAAAATGAAAGCAGTGGATCTAGCAAGGACATAGCTGTAGCCAGAGCAGCTGCAGCATAAATTTGCTTGTCACCGTCTTCCTGCTAGATTGTGGAAAAAGAAATCCCAAGAGCCAAATCCACTGTGTTTTGGCTCTTTTTTCCCCTGGTGTCTGTGTGTAGGGAAGGGGAAGGCCAGCAGAAGGCACTGTGCTGTTTGGGATCGCATAACTCTAATTACTTGGCTTTGACAGTTTTCTTCTGAGACTTCACCTTGCATTTTCATTGACTTGGTAGGTAATCTAGGTACTGCTGTGTCCTTGAAAGGGATCAGTTTGACAACAATAGCTTTAGCTATGACAATCTCATTTTATGTCTTCTTTCTCCCTGTTCAGTCACTTTCAATTTCTTTGGCACACATGTGGCTTTTAACTGAGTCTGCTTACCATCACTAGTGGTGAGAAACAGAGCTGCTTCTTATGGTGGCACCAAGCTGTTAGATTAGCATGCAGTTACCCAAGACAGCTAATCTTAGAGGGACTGGAAAGAGTCTTAAATCAGCAGTGTCTCCTTGCCTGAATAGCACTGATTTTTTCCAAGACACTGGATCTACATGAATAGGCTTAAATCACCTATAGAAAAAGGTTTCTCTGTCCCTTCTCCACTAGTCTGTCTCTTTCTCTTCACCTTTGTTGGTTCTATGGCTTTCTATTTGGGAATGCAGACAAGGTGCAATTTGAGCATACAAAGACTAAAGATCCTCTTTAAAAGCCGTCTTTTGAGTGTGCCTGTGGTTGTATTATCACTAATATTCTGGGCCATGAGATTTTCACTGCACAAAGGAGCAAATCCATTATAAGTGCTTCCAGATCCTCAGTTTAGCCCTCATTTACTGGAGAGCAAACAACATACAAAATTGTCACTTGAAACAAGTCTACCAGGCTCTTCAGACAACTTTAAAGCTTTTCCAAATAAAAAGGGCTCTGAAAGTTCTTGACGTACTTTTGCAACTATGTAATAGTGTCTCTTTTTCTCTCTTTAATGCATATGTTGCTTTAAACTTAGCAATACAAGTAGTCAGTGCTTTTCAAATGTTCATTGGAAATACTAAATGTTTCTTCAGCCCATATCCAAGAAATGGCAAAGGACTTTTGGCAAAAATTTACCCCATAATGGTCTAGAGATTGTGGTGAGCCCATGTGGGAGTCTCCTGAGGACACTCCATTTTCTGCCTTTAATTTAAAAAAAGTCCCTGGTTTTGTAAATGTTGCTAATTGTCAAGATCTAGTTTTGTTAAAAACATGCTGGCTGAGGGAGAGTCTTAAACCCCTTTCCAAGGTTTATTAAAGCCCGTGGAAATGTACAGGGCAGAATAGAGCCCTAGTTATTGTTGTCAAAAAATTCGATAGGAGTAAGGGGTGTTACTGTAGTTTTATTAAGAAAATTCCTGTAAACCGAATTTGTCTGACTTCTGTTTCGATTTTGAAACTGATTTATTTCTTAAGTTGATAGAGAAATCAAAACACTGTGCCACATTCTTTTTAAAAGAAGATAAAATATTTTTAATAGAGACACAACAGTCAAAATAGGCACTCCTGTAAGTATTGATGCAACACGTATATAAGAAGTTAAAAGGCTAATTACAGAAGATTACTAAGTTAAGCCTAGTAAGGGAACAAGAAGCAGCCCATCTTGGACATAATTTTGCTGCTGCTTACTGGGGATCTTGTTTGCATGTGTTCTTGATTTTTTTACCCCTCTTTTCCAGTTGAACAAAAGTAGTAGATGGGTCCCTAGACCATTACGGAATTGTAGGCAGAGTATATTTAGCTTTGCATTTTAATTACATGACATAAAGAACACTTTTAAAGACTTTGTCTCACAGTTAGTCAAAAAGGATATGTGCTGATTTCATATGTTGGATATGATTAGACTATTACCAATTTTTGTTGGATTATTTTTCTCTTGTGTATTTAAATATTTTAATAGATTTTTAGTTAATAGGAAATTCAATTATGTGAATTCAAACAGACAAAGCATCTTCTCTCTGCACGCACAGTGGATTAACTCGAAGTACATCTGTATTTTTAGGTTATGAATTGTACCTTGTGCTAATAAAAAAGGTAAGTCCCACACTTTTGTGATATGGAAGATTGTTTAGTGTTTAAATGACACTTATGTTGGTCTACTTTCTGAAATCCAGTATATCATGGAGCTACGTTCCTCAGATGAGAATATTCCCAGGTAGTACATTTAATTTTGTTCAAGGACTTCTGTTGGCAGATGTCTTTGGCTTCTGCCCTTCATGAAGGCAAGAACAGGAATTTCCTTTGAACAATTACTTAGAAATGTGAAATGTTTAACTCCTTTAAATATAACAAAGAATTGTGGTAATGTCCTTGTTCACTATTTTCAGTTTAATATACCAGAGTGTTCTTGGCTTTATCTCGACTCTGAAATTAAATAAGGTTATTTCTCTTAAAGTAACTCAGTTGTAAGCTTAAAAGCACCAGAAAACTATCGTCTTAGCTGAAATGCTTTGCAGTTTTTAAGTATTCTTAGAAAGTATTTCAGTAGTAGAGTTGTAGGAGGGTTGATTTTGGGGGGCGGGGGGGGGGGTTTGCATTAATATATTATGATGCTTATTGCTGTCTTGTCAAGAGCCTTGCATTTGTGGATCTTGGATTATTTTCTAATATTTCACGTCAATCACTGAATGATCACAACTAAAACATGTAGGTCAGGAGCCAGTAGTATCTGGTAGTACTACTCTTTGGTTCTTTATATTCTTCAAATACATACTAGGCTCATTGAAGATGATAAGCTATGAATATGGGCACAATATGATCTTCATGTGAGTTCATAATTTGGTAACTGGAAGAATGACAGAACCCTTTTCCCTGCTGCTTTTACCATCTTCCCTCCAGCCAAGACTACAGACTTCATATGTGGCATGCAGCTGGAATGTCAAAGCCTGAGAAGTAGTTCCAAATCTTCTTGAAGTTCCCAATCGTCTTGAAGTTTAAAAGAATAGGTCACATTTTTGGACAAACAGGAGTGCTTTCTGCTCCTCCTAAACCACTAAGTTCTCTTTTTTCCCTCATTTTATTTTTAATTGCATAAATATAGCAACAGATTTTAGAGTTAACTCTTCTGCCTGCAGTGCCCTTTTGAAGTAGTGGAGAAAATAGTATTTTCAAAGTTAATTCATTAAATAACATGTACATTTTCATGGTCTCTTATTTAAATATTCCAGTAATATTAAATTCTTCTGCTGTGCAATGTGTGAAATGCAGTGTCAAACTCGCAGAAAGTGGCACCCTGAAATGTATTAACATAGCTCAGTATCTGTTTAAGTAATGGGTTTGTGAGAAGTGATGTAATGCTATATAAATATTTTCAGTTGCTGCACTTCCTGAGTTTACTGTTACTGCACCAAAACTTTAGGATCTGTTTTTCTAATTACTCTAATGCAACCATTTTGGGGATACCTTTGTGTCTAGAAAGAGTACAATGAAGAAAAGGTTACTTTTTCGGGGCGGGGGGGAACATATCTAAGGCTCTTCTGTGGGTTTTATTTCTGCAATCTGCCTCAGTGAACTCAAGATTTCTGTTACAGTAAGTATGAACTCTACGGCTACTTCCCCGGTTACAGTTTGGTATGTAGATTTGTGTCTATGTAAAACCTTTTCTGAGGATGGATGTAGAGGGCAGAATTTTTGGTTTTTAAACTGTCTGAGCCATGAGGTGTCCTGGGACTTTGAGGATTGAGAGATGTTTAAGCAGTGCTTGTGGGGTTTTCTGCTTTCCAGTAAAAGAATTATAATTAAAACACTTCCTGACAAGAAGAAAAATTTTGGGAGGCAAATTCTGTCTCCCCTCCACCTCCTGGATATGCAGGTAGTAAAGGGAAAACAGTGTAGTTTGTAAGTGAAATAGGAGCAAGTTTAGTTAAGCAATCCGTTTGTGACATTCTTACCTGTGTCCTGCTGCTGTTTTTTACCAAAGGCATTAAAGAGTTTAAAACCTCAATCAGTTTGCTTCAAGTTTGAGTGCTTAAGTTATGTGATCTTGGTAATGTCTAATTTCTTCAATCTCTTGTGAAGTTTTAATTTGTTCTTTCAAATAGTTTGTAAAGCTTTATGTGGTTCCAAAAAGCCCACAATGGTCCCTCTAAGGGCTGTGGGGTTGGAGATTTAAATGCTTTTATACCATCTCTGCTGTGACTACATAAGTTTAAAATGTGGGCTATTCAATCTTTGGTGTAGATGCTGTTTTAGTTTGGTTTTGGTGTTTGGTTTTTTGTGTATTTAATTCTGTGTGTAGTGGGTAAGCCTCCAAAGAATATACACTTAGTGTTTCCTACAAGATTAGATTCTTTCCACCTATATGGTGTGGATTACAGGGCTATTCTTATTCTCTGTGTGTTATCTTGTACTGCTGCTATGCAGATGAATTAAAAGGTGCATCCTTCATTCATGCATTTGTGCTTGTGATTTATTCTTGATGATAGAACTTTTCCTGCATTTTCTTCTTAGTGCCATTACTTCTAATTGTACAACAGAAGCAAGAAGAAAGCTACTTTTATTTTTCTGAACTGACACTGCTCTCATGATGCTAGATGTCGAAAGCAACTAACTCTTCTGGTGCTTGTGTGTTTAATTTTATTGCTTCGAGCATTTCTGAAAGGCAGTTTGCAGATGTCGAGGGGGTGGTTTTGTGGGGAAACTTAGTGCATTTAACTTTGAGAAGTGAAAACATTGGCGGTCTTAAAACACTGCAAAAACTTTGCATTTGTTGAACAAAAGCAATTTTCTATTTGGAAATATCAGTTGCTGGACAGCATTAATGATGCTCATAAATTGCAAACAAATTATAAATGATCTCTGTCTAATTCTTAGTGCCATGAGTTTCTACTCTACAAAAGTATAATGAAATGGAGAGCGCTCATTAAATCCACAGGGGTCAGTTTTATTGTCAAGTTGCAATCTAAATGAACTGTGTAAACTCTCTGTGTTTTCCAGACTACATTTTGTAAGAAGATGAAGAACAGAAAGCAATATATTCAAGATACTGAGGGTCAGGAGCATGAAGGCACGGAAGGTAAAATCTGCATGTGTGAAAATATTCAAGTCTGTTATTCAGGTTCAAGCTGTGCAGGTCAGATTTTACATTTGCTCTCTCAATTAGTATGCTGCTTGTTTTGAAAGAAGTTATGTAAACATAACCACTGCCTCAGCATAATATATTTCCTTTGGCCTGTGGCATCCTTAAATACTTTTTTTGTCTCTTCTGCTTATTATTGTTGACTTCTAGCAGAGCAAAAGTGGAAATTGCAATTGTTGATCAGAAAAAATAGAGTAAAATTCCTTGAGGAAAAAGTTCTTTCATTTTTATTTTGTGAAAGCAATTTCTAACTTTAACAAAGCTTGGAGCATTTTTTTATTTAACATATATGATTAGACAAATATTTGAGGATGTTCAGGTTAAAATAGTTCTAAGACTAGAAAACTGAAGTAAAGGTAGACCATGTGTGTACAAGATAATGAATGTAGAGTATGCTGGTCTAATTTATTTCATGGAGAAAGAATGCAAACATCCAAGGAGAAATAACTTCAGAACGTAGTCTAGATGACTGCATGGCCAATACGAAACACTGTGTGATGCTTGCTTTATTTAAATAACACCACACCTAACTTTTCTTTGTTTTAATGACAAATATTGGTACAGTAGTCTATGAAATATGTTGCATAATATTTTTCACCTGAAATACATTCTTTCATCTATTCCTGGTTAGCATCTTGAGTACATTAGACTTGAGAACTTGCCTTTTAACTACAGAAAAAAATTATTTTACTGCTTTATTATTCAAATCTAGAAGGACTTTGTTTCAAAAATTGCCAAAAAAATCTGTGTCACTGTTAATACCAGGTGAAGAAAATGAAGGAAACTGTTCCTGTTCTGCTTTATTATATGATGGTGATACATGCCCCATCTGTCTGAACTGCCTTCTCGAACAAGAGATTGGTTTTCCTGAGAACTGCAGTCATACCTTCTGCATGACTTGCATTCTTAAATGGGCTGAGGTAAGAACCAATGCATATGTTTATTTTTCAGTAAAAACTATTACATTTAATAACTAGAGATTTTATTATTTTTTAAAGAAGTTATTCATTCTGACTACTTGCACAGAAGAGTTTCAATGACCAGTTTATAAATCACAGGAGACTTTTTCCTAGGGTGATAAAGTACTTTGTGTTGTATTCTGCTAGACATTCTGTCTTACTAATGGTTCCTAAAGATTAGAAATCAGTAAAAAAAATGGTGTTGGCTCTTTGGAAGATCAGATAATATTATGTACATGTTGTAATTTTGTGGTGTCGTTGCCTTAATCCTACTTTGCTACACTCATTATGCTGTTTCTCATACTGTCAGCTTTTAGGGCCAGGACCAATACATTTTCATGTTAATAGAAATAGGAGTCTGACAAACTTTTTGTATTCTCACTGCAAAGAGAATTCAGCTAAAAAGTTTAGTGCTAGTCTCAATGTTATTCTGAATTACGTCTTGATTTTAATGACAACTTATGGTTATTATTTGATGTTTTTGTGGATAGTTCTGGAACCATAAAGAAAAAAAATTACTTGTTGAACAAATTCTTGATGATCTAGATCTGTTTTGTTCCTTTTTCCTCACATGTGTCCTGTAACGATTGTGTTAAGTCTTTAGTACCTGTATCTTTCCTGTAACATTTTCAGTTGTCAGTACACTTTGAGATATAATCAAAAGAGAGGCTGCTTTTCATCCTGCTTCTGTGCAGTTACTCACTGTAGTAAAACCAACTACTTTGTTTCTTTGCACTAACTTTCTTTTGAAGTAAATTATTTTGATTTCAGTATGTCCTTTAGAAGGCTAGTATCACTTGTATGTTCATATGCAATACAGTTATATATTATTTTTACTTAGTATATTATTGAGACACACTAACACAAATCACTTATTTCTGAAAATTTTATATGAACTTCAATGTTAAACAGGTTATTAGATGAAACTTTAGATTTGCAAACAAGCTAATAAATTAAAGTCTCCCGTTGCCAGATTTTCTGTTCTGCAAATGATTAATTATAGTGCTATAAGAGAACAGGAAATTTTCATCCACAATTTTGTCCTAACTTACTTAGCTGGTTATTATAATGGCAGGTGAAAAGGAATAAATAGTGACATGCACAGGAAAACAGTACAATTGATGGAGGCTTGCTGCTGGATTTGAGTTTGTTCACATTGTCTAACAGATGCTTTTAAGCCCGAAGAGGAAGGGAAATTATCTTATACTAAAGAGGCAAATAAAAGATACAACATGGGGGTTTTGCCATACCAGTTTTGGTTTTGGCACAAAATATTATCCAAACAGAATAAAAACAACTTCACAGTATCACAGTATAGCAAGGTTGGAAGAGACCTCAAAGATCATCAAGTCCAACCCACTACCACAGACCTCAAGACTAGACCATGGCACCAAGTGCCATGTCCAAACGTGCCTTGAACACCTCCAGGGACGGTGACTCCACCACCTCCCGGGGCAGCCCATTCCAGTGGGGAATGACTCTCTCAGTGAAGAACTTTCTCCTCACCTCGAGCCTAAACCTCCCCTGGCACAGCTTGAGACTGTGTCCTCTTGTTCTGGTGCTGGTTGCCTGAGAGAAGAAAGCAACCTCCTGCTGGCCACAACCACCCTTCAGGTAGTTGTAGACAGAACTTCTGCTCTTAAGCATTTATAGGTGAAGCAGATGATGCCATAAGAATGGTGAGGTATTGTCTTTTTAAGGCTATAAAAGTTTCTACTGGAAAGAAGGAAGAGTTTCCATTAGTAACATCTGATGGGCAAAATCAGCCAGCCTTCTTATGATACTTGAAAGTTGGACCTGTTGAGGTCCAAACACTTTGTTGCCCAGTTTTAAAGGGAGGGGGGAAACAACATTTAAAAAAAAAAAAAAAAAAAAAAGTACTCAAAATTGGCTGACAGATGTTCAAGAGGCTTCAGCTGTGAGATTTAGTTGAGATTTTGTAGCTTGGAATGGTAGAAACCTATTATAAGCGCATGGTTACTTGAAGCATGTTGATGCCATGTAGTTTTTGTGTCTACTGTTAGTAAATATTTTTCTTCTGTTTTGAGAAGTGTTGAATGTGGTTTAGCCTTCTCTACTAGTTCTTGATTAATATAACTAACAAAAAATAAATAAGACTAGTCAAATTTAAGTCATTATGAATAGTGATGATATGAAGAATATCTACCTTCTGGAAAAATCTGTTTACCAGGTTCTGTTTAAAGAAGTCTTTTTCTGTTTAAGTGCTGGAGAATAACAAAATTAAGAATGAGGTTGTTGGGGGAAAAAAAAACCCCTAATCTTCACATTTACTTGAAGTGCCCATATCTGCAATTATACTACATAAAACACTTAAAGGCTTTCCCGGCAGTCTGTTCAAGTTAGGTATTTTCTCTATCCTTCTGTGTTTTTATCTGGACTTCAAAATATAACTTCTACTAACTCCTGTTTTGAAATTGTAGATAATCACTGTTCTTCTGACAGTTTATGGCTTTATAACTTTGGATTCTAATTAAAACCAGGATAGTTTAGGCATACCGTAAGGGTTTGTTTACCTTTCTCCTCCCTCTTCCATGGAAGATTTTCAACATTGCAACTGCAGTTACGTGTTTGATAACAATCTAATAGCGTAGGTATCTCCTGTGGCTTTGGCTGTGCCAACGAACTCTCTCCCGAGAATTCCTGGGCAGCACTGGACAGGCAAACTGTTGGGGACTGGTTTTAGTAGGTACACAAAGATTGATTTAAGTGCAACTCATCCTGTGCTAGCTGTCAGCAGCTTCTGTAAACCAACACTGTAATTTACTAATTCAGACTTGCAATCTTGAGGCTTTGTATTTCAGTGAAGCTGTGTTGGAACATGATCAAAAGTAAAAGGGATTAAATCTGGTGCTGAGGTTATTTGGCACACCCTTTCTTGGATGTCCTGAAGGACAGTGTAAGTGAAGGATTGCTTTCAGCATAACATGTACGTGATAACATTATTCTGCCTACAAAATGAAGTGGGAGCTTTGGCTATTGCTGTGTGTGGAAAAGAGGAAGAGGTGAACCGACAACAAAAAACTCAATCTAGAGTCTTGTAAACATCATCTTTGCTGTTGTGTTACACAAAGGGAAGTAATTACATTATGTGTTTCTCTTGTCTGTAATACTACTGGTAGATTAAAACTAGTTGAATCAAAACTGTGTTTCTTTTAGCATTGTTTTTCTGGTATGCTTGCATTTTGTATTTCTATTGGGTAGGGGCTTGTGTTCTTAGTTTTATAATAATCAGTTCTGAATGTATTTAAATAAACCCTACTGTGAAGGGAGTTTAACTAGGTATCTATGGCAAGCAGACACATGAAGTAGCCAAAACCACCTCAGCTAAGGCAAGTTCTTTAGCAGAAATGTTATCTTCCTGAATGCATTAAAGGAAAACTCTTCATTAAAGGAAAACTATTTCATATTCAAATAAAACAGTCTTAAAAGTAGAGGAGGTAAATATTCACTTTGCTTTACTGTAGGCTTTTTAACTTCCCTTCTATTCCTCAGAATGCTAATAAATATTTTGGGCATTTCTATCCTTGCTTTTTTATCAATGCCTTTTATGAACTATCATGTAAGAAGAGTGCTGAAGATTCCATGTACTGTCTGCATTATCACAATGATTGTATAACAGACATCTGTTTCAGTGACTCTCCCCTACTAAGCTTAAATGTCTATCTCTGCACCTAGTTTCCCTCATTCAAATGCTTCAAATAAGTAAGAAAACTCAAGTATATTCAGCTATAAATTCTCCAGAATATTGGAGTATATTCAGGTGGGTCCCTTGCAATATCAATGCTTGACTTAAGACTAAATAGTTGGCATGAATAGCTGTCTTGCACTACATGTCTAGCAGGTATTCTGTTCTTAGAATAGTTGTGTCCTTTGTGCTGATACAAGGTTTGGGTCATTAATTATGTAGTGTATATTGTTCTGAGAGTGAAGAGTTACTTGTATGACAACTGCTGCACAGAAAAAAAGGGTATTCATCCAGTTCTCTTCAGAAAAATCTAGACTCTAGATTACCCTCACCCCCCCCTGCCCCCAAATGACATGTATGTCTTTGTGGTATACAGTTGTTCTTGGTGAGTTCCCCTGCTTAAGCAAGGTGGTTAAAGCATAGTGTAAAAGTCTGTGTGTTTCTGACTTTGACTTCAATTCTTTCAACAAGTGCGGTGGGTTGAAATTACCCCCAAAATAAAATCGCCAGGATAGTTCAGAAGGTTTGGAAGGAAAATAAAACTGTATTTTACCAGCAAGCTAAAATCTAAAAGCATATGTACAGAATATATTTACATATATTTACAATTCATAAATAACACAAAGACCCCCTTGAATTGTTCCCCCACCTCTCTGGACAAGGGAACAAGGAAATAGCACTCTCTCTGGAGAGAAATCAGAAAAGCCCTACTGCTGCTATCTACTTAGCCATAAACAATTGTCTCAGCCAAGGTCAGCAAAGCCATGCATAGGGACTATCCTGCAGCCAGAGCAGAGAAGAGAAAAGGGAGGGAAGAACAGTTTGTGCTGAAAATTTTATGCTAAACCATCAAGCAAATGGAATGACATAGACTTACCTATTGTTTTTCTTTTGCATCCAATCTTCTATTTTATTTACTT
Source organism: Ramphastos sulfuratus (assembly GCA_013399055.1). Lineage (NCBI taxonomy): Eukaryota > Metazoa > Chordata > Aves > Piciformes > Ramphastidae > Ramphastos > Ramphastos sulfuratus. The sequence goes on along the minus strand of WBNM01044727.1, from coordinate 189,251 downwards.
TTTACTCAAATACATCCAGAAAGTTCCAATTTCTTGTTTAGACTTTAGAACCAGGCTAGAGGGTTAGTTTTAAATAACCACAATAACATCATGTCAAAGGAAGTACAACAACATTTACAATATCTTTCTTATCATAGAATTCACAGATCCTTACAAATAATGAATCATATCATCTTTCTCTAAGGACAGCTACTGTTTCAACAGAACTTGCCAACACATCATGGCAATTTTGGGTTGGAAGTTGGAGTAGCCAACTGCACAATACAGGTAGAGAGAAGAGAACTGTTTAGAATTGTAACTAGGTTATCTGTTGTTGAGACTAGAAACTGTTCTTATGCACTCTGTATCTTTACATAGAGGAGATTTTAAAATGAAGCAACTAACATCTCTCAGAAATGGTGTTTTCCTAAAGCATAACTACAAAAACTTTAAATGTACTTTTTCAAGTAGACTGAAAGTTATCCTTTGTTTATCCATACTTCTAGAAAACAGCACAATTCCTTATGTCTTCCTCCTTTCATCAAAATGTGGGGAAGTGCTTGTCAGTACATGTGGTGTTATAGTCTCCCTTTTCACTGAAGTTGCAGGTGGTTATGGACTTTTTAATGTGCTGTTATTACTAGGTGGAGTGAAATGTACAGACGTTTTTACAATCTAAACCTCACTTTTAAGCCTGGTTTTACTTACGAGATTCTAGTATTGTTTACTACTTCTTTATTAGAGAAGCTGTTAAAGAGCACAAGATTGTATTTCTCTTTGGGTCAGCTTTTGAGTACAGTAGTTGAAGACATTTTAGTATGGGCCACTTGAAAAAATATACATGGGTAAAGAGATTTACTGCAACAGTAATTCTGTACTCACATCTTGTTACTACTTGTTAAGAAATGTAAAACATGGAACTTGATGAGGATGTCTGCCAAAGTTACTTTATCAGGCAAATATGTTTTGAGATTAGCTTGCACCTGTTACTTTTTGAAAATTCCCAGCAGGAATATAGTAACTGCTTCAGCATTTTGTGTACCCCATTTTGTTCAAATGCTCTTTTGAAGTGATGCAGTTAAAATAAGAAATGTTTACTTCTTGAGTTTTGAGATCAGAGTTTTGTGATGCTGAGCAGTTACAAGAATATTGAATATTAAATTATGCCTGTGCAGCTAAAGCAAGATTTTTCTAGAGGGGCATAAAACCCAAATAAAATACTATGTAATTCATTTTGGGAACATCAGAACAAATGCACACATGCTCAAGGATAGATTTTTGGGAATTGTAGATTTTGTGAATGCCTTACAGGTTTTGTGGAGAGAATTCTCCAAATATCATGGGGTAGCTGAAAGAATGAATCACTGCAGTTACCAGTTTTAACATGAAAACTATGAGTAGTTTTGTGTGGAGAATAAAACAACTGAAGACACTTTGAAGTGTGTTGAGCAGCTATTCTGTGTTTTTCCGAGAAAAGTGCTGCTGTGAAGAAAAGCAAAGCAAATCACAATTTGATGAACATAGTATACTATATGTTGAGATTTTTTTTTTTTAACAAGCCATGTTAAGGGAAGTTATTTTATGAATCTGTGCTGTTTGTAAGGTTGTGACTCAACCTACACTCCTCCTCCTTCATGTGCAATGAAAGTGATAGCTCCTGCTTGGACTGATTCCATCTTAGGGGCTTTTTGCTTCTTTTAAATATTAATTTCTTCCCCCTCTTCCCCCCCCCCCACCCCCCAACCCAAAACAAAGCAAATAAAAAAAAACCCAAAGCAAAACAACCCACAAACAAAAACTAAACAAAACTAACAACAACAAAAACCAGAGTATGTTCACTTATTTATGGTGCTACTTGAGCAGAAGCTTTGAAGGAGGACTCAACACCTTTGTTACTAAACTGTGTTCTAAAAAAAAAAAAAAAAGACAAGAGCCACCACTCCTCGTGACTGTTTCTTGTAGTAAATTTTTTTTTACCCTGTTTCCTNTGTGCAGCTAAAGCAAGATTTTTCTAGAGGGGCATAAAACCCAAATAAAATACTATGTAATTCATTTTGGGAACATCAGAACAAATGCACACATGCTCAAGGATAGATTTTTGGGAATTGTAGATTTTGTGAATGCCTTACAGGTTTTGTGGAGAGAATTCTCCAAATATCATGGGGTAGCTGAAAGAATGAATCACTGCAGTTACCAGTTTTAACATGAAAACTATGAGTAGTTTTGTGTGGAGAATAAAACAACTGAAGACACTTTGAAGTGTGTTGAGCAGCTATTCTGTGTTTTTCCGAGAAAAGTGCTGCTGTGAAGAAAAGCAAAGCAAATCACAATTTGATGAACATAGTATACTATATGTTGAGATTTTTTTTTTTTAACAAGCCATGTTAAGGGAAGTTATTTTATGAATCTGTGCTGTTTGTAAGGTTGTGACTCAACCTACACTCCTCCTCCTTCATGTGCAATGAAAGTGATAGCTCCTGCTTGGACTGATTCCATCTTAGGGGCTTTTTGCTTCTTTTAAATATTAATTTCTTCCCCCTCTTCCCTCCCCCCCACCCCCCAACCCCAAA
>WBNM01044727.1:155000-186525 GCA_013399055.1 Ramphastos sulfuratus | reverse complement strand
AACTGTTGTCTAAAAAAAAAAAAAAAAGACAAGAGCCACCACTCCTCGTGACTGTTTCTTGTAGTAAATTTTTTTTTACCCTGTTTCCTGTAGTAGCACAAATTCAGCCTCACTGTTGAGGAAATAGAGGAAATGTTTTCTTTCAATTCCATGTAAAAGGCTTGTTCTTGTATGTTACCAGACAGATGAGAGCTGATGCCTGTTTAGACAAAGGCTTTATAGATGAAGTAACCTCTGTCTTTCCTCAAAGGCTACTTGAAGCTATAGTGCTCTGGTGAGCCTCGGGGTGCAGACAGGACTGTCCTGTCTTTACAAGAATTATCTTGAGACTTGTAAACTATCAGATAATTCTAAGGATATGAAAAGCAACTTGAGTAGGAGTGGAAAGAGCATCTGCTTTTTCTGAACATATCTGAACCTAATGGCAACTTCTGTGTCTTCATGATTGTCTGGGATTTTTTCCTACCACTATGCATAACTGTATGTGATCTTTAAACATTTAACCAGAAGAACAGAACGTAAACCAGAGAACCCTTTTTCCAGAGGAGCAAAACCACTTATTTCTGTTGCAACTAGTAACACTTAGTAGTCTGATACTTCTTTGCTATGAATAAACGTAACTTTCTGTGACTTGAGAGCGTAACTTAATATTCATGTGTAAATTTAAGGTAGAATCAGATCGTATTCTTGGAAAAACTTTTCAGATAATGTAAATCTCGAACTCACACTGAAAATTACTAAAAATTAATTTCCTTGCTGTATTTGGCAGCCTGGTACACCTGAGAATCGAAGTATTTCCTTTGAAGCTTGCAGCTGCTTCAGCAGTTACAGTGCATTTCGTACTATCAAATCACCTAACTGGACAATACACTGTTGTTACTGTGGGTTAACTTTACATTGACTACAGGACAAAAACTGTCTTCGTGATCTGAGTCCTTTGGGAGCTAGCCCAATTACTCCATATGCTTTTCTTACCAAGCCCATGACACTGCAGGGAACAGTGGCATCCCCCAACAGGGGAAATACTTAGTTAGGATAAAATACCAAAGCACCAAAAGGAAAGGTAATGACTCTAACTTACACTCTTGTTCACCAACTTGTTCATGAAACTACACCTGGATTGGTTTTTTTTTTTGTTTGATTTGGGTTAATGAGTCAAACTTTGTTCTATCTATGCCATGTGAAGTCAGAAGCTGTCTGAATGCTTGAAATTTGGGAGTTTTGTAGGTGAAAAAGAAGTTGAGCACTCCTTAAAACTGAGGAGAACAAAATGAATTGGAAAATGAAAAGCCCCAATGAAAAGGCATGAATGAAGTTCACAGAATTTCAGGGCCAGAGTTCATATGCAAATTTCTCCCAACTGCTTATGCATTCTAATACTGCACATTGTTTGGGTAAATAAAGTGTAATACTCTAATAGGGCAGAAATTGCATGCCTCTGAAGGGCATACAATTCATATACTTGTTCAGTGAATGAGTTGGAGCAGGAGACTACATGTGGGGGTTTTTTCTTTTATTTTAGAAGAGTTCTGAACTGTGCCTATGAAGGCCAATGAAATGAACAATGACAAAAACCCACCAACAAACAGAGAATCCACCAACTCGCCTCACCCCTCTATGTCTGCAGTTAATAAACAGATCTCTAGCAGCAAAAATTAATATCTAATACAGATTTATTTGAAAGTTGATTCACTACATGATCCATTTAGATGGAACTTTAGTTGAGGCTTCCCTATTTCATGGTTAATAACATTTTATTTTTCCCTCTGTGTGCATTATCTGATACAGTGCAGCCTCAGTAAGAGGACATTGAGATGATCAGGCAAAAAACAATCCGTATTTTCATCAAACTGTAGGGTAAAATAACCTGCAGTTACATTCCCTTGCAAAGTGATTTGTAAAATTTTATTTTTCTTATATGTGAAAATCTCTCTGCTGACTGTAACAAAAGAGAGGTAGCATAGTCAAATAAGCAAAATGAGGGAAGATGTTACCCTCTTTGTGCTGGTCTTCCCAGATTTATATTTTGAGGGACATGCAACCCAACACATGTTATGTTGAAAACACTGGAACAGTGAAAAATGAAAAGGACACTTGCACATTAGTATAAAATCAGCTACCTAAAGGGAATTGGGTGGTGGTGGGGGGGGGTGTCTGTGTGGAATGTAGCTAGCACGTTGTAAAATGCTTTTCTTTCTGAGATACATTCTTGTTTCCTTTAGATTTTCTCCTAAGGAGAAATCTACTCATATGAAACAAAATAGTTAGTGCATGGATAACATGTAATAATATTTTGTTACTATGAACAAGTGGTAATCTGTTGTGTTTCTGTAAGCTGCTACAATAGCAGAAGTACAGAAAACTGAGAGTTACTCTAATGTAGTAAAAATTTTGTAATAAGAATAATAATTTTTCAGACACAGGCTTCATGTCCTATTGATCGCAGACCGTTTCAAGCAGTATGCAGGCTCAATACATTAGACGAGCAGATAAAGGTATGTTCCAGGCTTATTTTCTTAAATAACTTCCATTTCTAGCAGCACTGAAGTTACGCTGCAGCCTTTTTATTCATACATCTGTGTTAAATAAGCTTTCCTAACAGAATAATTATTTAATGTTTTTATTGCTTATTTAGCTAGGAATTGATTATATTTTTCAAAGCAAGGGTTTACACTAACAAAAATAATTACAAAGCTGCTGTTGCTGCTTTATAGTATCTTTGAGCACTCCTGATATATCCAAGAATAGAAATACGGTAATTGGTCTCAAAGTGTTTTTAGCCAGGTTTTGTAAATAAGTACTGTATCAACCCTGAGGTGAATATGGTATATTCATGGTCTACAAGTCAGTCAAAACCACGTGAAGGCAAGAGTAATTAACACCAAACTTTGTTCAACTTCCTGGGTTTTGTTAATTTTTTTTTTTTCCAATTCTGCTAAATACTGCTGCGAAGAGTGGATATCAAGTAGGAAAAGAAAACTTCGTTCTTGAACATATATATAGAAAGATGCTGATAATTCTGCCTACAGTTCTGAAATTCTGTAGTGAAATTACAGACTAAACTAATTCTTAAGTTTGGGGGTTTGCATCTTGTGATGTTTAGAAAATGGAAGTTCTACTACCCATTTCTTTGGCTTCTGGAGGCCTAGGTAGACAACTGCAAAGGAACCATACTGACAGCTGCATATACTTCCCTCTTATAGAAAACCATGGTGGCATATTTTAACTTCTTTATTTCTGAAGAATCAAGGAAATAGCTGAGGCAAGATAGACTGAAGGTTTAATTTGGAAATGTGTAACAGCTATATCAAAATACAGTCTGAAAGGTGTAGAACTGCAATGTAAACAGATGGGCAGAGAACAAGAGTCCTGCTCTGAAAAAGAGCCACTGGAGCAGTAGGAATAGAAGGAATGTGTAGTGAGAAATACTGGCACAGTGATCACTATTAACAGTGGCACTCTCATTAAGTTTCCCTTTGTGATATTCATAATTGGAATGCTCCTAGTTTAAGGAGTTGCGTATAGAGTCAAGATTATAGAATGAGGAAATGCAAAGTTTCTAATACAAACAATTACAACATGGCTATCACAGCCACTTCATAGTATGTAATATAAATTATATTGCTGTTGTAGAATTTTCAGGATATGAGGGGAAGAAAAGTTATATACCATCTATTTTCCTCTATAATAAAATAACTTAGAGGGTGGTTTTTAATTGGGAGTAAGTATTTAAAATTGAGTGGTAACTCAGCGTTTTCCCAATCCCGAACCTTACTTATTCAGGTCAATCAACTTAGTTTAAAAAGCTTAGCTTACAAATTGTCGGTTGAAGGTGGTGTATAGCTTTGAGATACTTGCCATGTTGGTCTGCATGCTAAGGTTTTTTTTTTGTTTATGTGGAATTAGTATGTATCTCTGTTAGAGCCAATATGTCTATCAAAGTGGGGTATTTTCCATTTCATCAGCTGAACAAATTTCAAATCTGAAAACTGTGAGATTAATGAAGTAATGATATGAAACATTTTCAAGCTGTTTATTTTCTTTGTAGACCTGAATTAATTTAAAGCCTATTCTAGATTGGATTAACTTTATTCTTTCAATACAGATTCAGGTTAAAAAACAACTAAGAAGGAACGAAGAGAAGGAAAACTGTGCTTACGATAAGGGTAAACATAGACATGTGAAGATGAGAAGTTTCATGAGGTTGGTTGTCCATGTAATTGCACGCTGTCTAACTGGAATATTCAAATTCTATAAAATCAACTGTTTTTAAATGTACAGCCTGTGATTTTTTTTTTTTTTTTAATCAGCTGTATTTTTAAGTAAACTTTTTCAACAGCAGTTTAGCTTTACTTTTATCACTGATGTAATTCTGACATGATCAGCACCTAAGAAACAAGATACAGTGCATTTCTTGCATTGAGCTCTGTGGAAGCTTCATTTTTCAAGCAATTATGACAAATTTCTTAATTTGAAATAAGATTTTATGGCTGACCAGATCATATTTTAACAATACAAATCTTTGTCTGTCTAAACAGATGTCCTCTTCGATGCAAACATTTGTGGTGTTCCTCTTTTACTATAAAATATAGTAATCAAGAACTGATTTTAATCTTGGGAGTTTGAGGGGGAACTGTGAAAATATCATCATTGCTGTTCTGAGAAGCTTTAGCACATGCACGTTTGCTTCATTGTATAAGGGAAAGTTCAAGATAGCACTGTTTAATTTGTCTGTGTAAATTTAAAGTCCATGTTTAATGGAATATTTGAGACTGAATTTAAAGCAGACCTTTTACAAGCAGGGTTATAACATCTTTCACAGGATGCCATGAAGTCAAGCAAAATTAAGCATTCAGATTTAATACAGCATATTTTTTGTTGTGTCAGTGTATTTTCTTTTTTCCATCTGGCAGTCAGCACTCAGTACATGAAATAAAAATTTCTTAAAGAGAAGCTGTTTATGTTTGGGTGTATATACTGTTAGCTTAAATGTGCTCAGAAATAACTTCTGTAATATCTTTTGTTAATCATTCAGAGGGGTTGTATGTCCAGATAGAGGGCCCTTGAGAGCAAGATTAAGTGAAATTGTGAAGAAAAAGTACAGTAAGTTGGCATTTGTCCTCCATTTGCTAGAATTGGTGGGTTTTATTAAGGGACGTTTCTTGATGAGCCAATTTAATATTTGTTCTTAATTGCTTAGATTTGCATGTGAAAACTAAATACCAAGGAGTAGAAGCATGGAACTTAGGAGTGCAAAATTGCAGTGTGTGAAGTGACTGGAAAGAATGCCTGTTCAATTTCAGCCACAAGTGCAATGGATTTGGTTTCAGCCTAAAGTAATTTTCTGCATCAGACAGTTGGTGCACAGCTAATGTCTAATTTTTATTCACAGAAAGTTTTGTAGTTCAGACAAGAAACACTCAGCTGTAGTTTGGGGCTGCCATCTACATGTTAAGTAGATGTTGTTTGGTGTGTTCCTGAAGTTAAGCCAGTATGTTAAGAGGTGAAAACTCCTCAATATATAAAAGACTGCCGTGAAGGTGCATGCATTTTAATTTTACTCAGATTGTACGTAAGTGTAGATTGTAAGTACACTTGAGATACATTTTCATTACAATAATGATTTTGACCAAAAAAAAAATTATACCAAAGTTAAGATCAAAGTTTTGTTTCTTATTGCACACAGGTAATGTTTTACATGACAAACGAAACAAGAAAGCTTTATCTATGAAGATAAACAAGGTTGGTCCTGATAATGAAATACTTGTACTTTTTTTTCTTTCACAATAGCATTTTTCTAGTTATTAAGTTTAATTTCTATTTCTTAATTTCAATGTGATCTGAACTCAGTCATTATGTCTGTTTTTTTTTTTGTTTGAAGATTATACCACTAGGTTACCTGAGTTTCTCTCAGATTTAAATTTAGTTTGACGGCAAATGTTTTCATTTAGATTAGGATGTTGTATTATAAGATACTCTAACTACTCTGTGTTCATCTTCCTTCTCCAAAATATATTGGCTACAAACTGTTAGGCAAGTATCATTGCGTGAAAGATAGGAAGGTTTCTGTTGTTCTTATGAAAATAACAACTTGCAGTCAGCAAAGTAATTCAAGTGAATAAGCCATGCACATTGTTTACATCAAGTTGTGGGTTCTTTTTAATGGGGTATTACTCCCAAGAGTGTTTCTTTATAGATTTCTTGTTTTATTCATAAATTTTAGCCTGTAACACAAGCTTATAATTTAGAAGGAGCAATAAAGGCTCTGTTGCTTATTGTCTGCCTTACCTATTCAAAAATACTTTGTGTCTGGGACACAAGTTTGTGATCAGTGCTTTCCTAACTCATAGTCGTTTCTGTAGATATGTTTGCATGAAATAGAAATGTGTGGCCTTAAGCTTTTTGAAGTGTAAATGTCACTGTTCTCCATAATTCTGTCTTACCTGAACTTCAAAAATCTGGAGGGAAAAACTGTCTTCAGGTCCCTATTTTGACTACTGTCTGGCTTTTTCTCATATATGGGTACATACTACTTCATGGCTTTTCTGTATATGGTAACCTGAGTTATCACTTTCATTTGGTGCTTATGCACCATAGTTCTCTTCTTGGGGATATCTTTAGCTCCAGGCTTCTACTTCTAAGTCAGGTATTGAGAATTTTCAGTTCTGTACCCATGTAAAATTAAAGATACCTTTAATTGAGTTGAAGGCATTTTGAACTGCAAGGATAATGCCTCTCTAATTCCACTTCAAGATTGGTGAACGGTTTCATATCAGGTTTCACTGATCTATTGTGCACTATTTAACAGCATTAATGTCTCAAATGACACCTATTGCAAAAAAAGTGCATAAAAAAAGTAGAACCATTAAAAACTGCAAGAGTAGGTACAGGGCTCAGTTAGTCCATAAAGGTTTGAAATTTTAAAGAAAGGGTAGGTTGAGTTATTAACAACCACTTAGTAAGGATATTTGTGGAACATCTAGGTAGCTTTTTTTTATATGGAGGAAGAAGTGTTAATGTTCAAAATTATAGTATTTTAAAAATAAACCCAAGATCTTTTGAAGAAAAACTAACATGGCACACTGATAGAATAGGGTATCAAAACCAGGTCTGTGTCAAAGTTAGATGGAGTGTATGGATAAGTTGAGACACATATTCTATTGCAAAGTTTATTTTTCATCAGAGTAAAGATAGCATCTTCCTCACATTTTCTTTCAGACACGTTTTAAAATACCAGTCATAGGGAGTGAATAGGAATGTTCTAGTAAGATTCAACGTGGCATTAACCCTTTAGGTGAAAGGACATAGATGGCAAAAAGGGGTCAGTGTAGGTAAGTGTGTCAGTTTGGAGGATTATTGTTCAGCTTGTGTTTCCGTGTGGTCAGCTCATTGCGCAGCAGCAGAGTTTACTGCTCACAAGGCAAAAGGCAGTACACTGGCATACACTGGGGCAGTTGTTAATAATAACTGAAGTACTGGGTGGTGGTAATTGAAATGTGGAATGGGTTCTGAATGTTGTGCCTTTGCGTGATGGCCCACTAAACAGACACACCAGTCAATCTTCAATTTTTTTAATCCTACCTAAAGGCAAAGGAGAATCCCAGCTATTTACCTTAGGTTTTCATGTTACTGTGAAACCAGTCAGTGAGCTGCTGTGAAGAGGTCTGTGTGAAGGTGCTAGTGCGCTGATTCACTGGGTAGCAGAAATGGACATTGTGAAATACTAAAGAACAGGCTCACTTATTCATAATTTCTGTATACAGCACTAAATACTTTTACCGTGGAAAACTTGTGTGAAGTAAAAACTTCATCTGCAAAGAGCAGGTATTGAAAATTTAGAGACTGGTAGAGGAAAATTTGTTTGTTGCAACAGCAAATCTCAGCATAAAACTATAGAGCTACTACAGTTCCTGATTTTTGTGAGCTGCAGTCTTGCTGACTTGATTGCATTTCAGGACATATGTGGGTATTAAATGTCAATTATTTTATTTTGTATGTCTTTAATTCTGTTTGGTCTGTTTCTGGTTTTTGTAGCCCAGAAGACATGAGTGCTACAGAACTGATTTCTTCAGCACACTTCCAGCTGGTGGTAGCAATGAAGAATCCTTTTTTAGCTGTAGAAATGACTGGTTAGTATTTACTAGTGTTTAATATAAACTGATGGGTTACTGCATTGTGGATGCTCAAGTTCCTTCTGCTTCTACCTCTATATATTGTCTACAAATATTTTTAAGATTGGCTGGATTTACGAAGAGCTGTTAAAGGATAAACACAAACATTTTATAATGACTATCAAAATGATTAAGGAAGTGGAACATCTTCCTTACAAGGAGAGACTGAGGGAGCTGGGGCTCTTTAGATTGGAGAGGAGGAGACTGAGCAGTGATCTCTTTAATGATTATAAATATGTAAAGCGTGAGTGCCAAGAGGATAGAGCCAGGCTCTGCTCGGTGATGCCCAATGACAGGACTAGGGGCAGTGGGTGGAAGTTAAGGCATAGGAAATTCCATAGAAACATGACGAAAAATGTTTTCACTGTGAGGGTGACAGAACACTGGAACAGGCTGCCCAGGGGGGTTGTGAAGTCTCCCTCTCTGGAGATGTCCACAACGCCCCTGGATGTGTTCCTGTGTGATCCGGTATTGGTGATGCTGCTCTGGCAGGGGGGTTGAACTGGATGATCTTTAGAGGTCCCTTCCAACCCCTAACCTTCTATGAAAATGGGACGGGGAAACAAACCACCACCAAAAAAAATCCCCTCAAAAACCAACCCTTACTGCCATGCATGTAACAGTGTAAATTTGTCCAGAATGCAACGTTCATCTTTCAACTCCCAGAAGACACGTTTCACCTCCTGTCTTCTATTTTGTCTGCCTCATTGCTTAAGACTTATGTTACATTTAGTACGATTACTCTTTCCCTCTACTATGCATCGTATCTGTTGGAAGTCTTAATACAGTTGTTGATAGAAGCAAGTATTGAAATACAAAATTTGCATAGTACAAAGTTAACTTTTTGTATAAAATTTGTATTTCAGTACAGAATTCACAGAAGTTGATACAGTGATCAGACAGAAGAGACAAGAACTGGAATTGTCCTGTTCATCTGTGTTGGCTAGAGTTGAAAGGTATATTTTGTATTCATAGTGCAAAAGATCATAATATAAAACCTGAAGTCTGAAATCTGATTAATGGAAATTGCTCTTCAGATAGAATACATAAAGTTACATAATGTTTGCATGTGACCTGCTAGATTTTTGTGTACTTGTTGCATGTTATTTTTATATCAATTAATTCTTTTAAGCCCATACCATTCTATGATTCTATGCTTTAAAAAAAAGGAAAGAAAAAAAGAAAAAACTTTTGCTCAGTTGTATGGACTGTTTCTCAGTTTCCTCCAGAAAAGGCTGTTCTTTTGCTGAAGTACTAAATCAGTGTTCAGAAATTTATGTCCAGTAGTATAGCCTCCTAATTTGGAGTAGACTGTTAACAGTTCTGTGTTTGCCTTTGAAGAAAGCCAAATGTCCATCGCTTCAACATAAAATACCTTGTTGACACTGTTTTGGTAGATTAAACCTTCATATAAGCCTGAAATTAAGTAAAAGAAGGAAAGATCTGTTTTCTGTCAGCTTTCCTTTTCTCTCCACCTTCAATGAGCTCGAAAGTGTCATAGTTGCCTAATGGCTCGGGTTTGTGCATCGTTCGTGAAACTTGGTACAAAGAAATAAAATGACCAATGTTCATACTTTTGCTTTTCCAGAATTCCCTTAATATCTTATGGAACTGAAGCTGAGACCTTTCTTTTCACTTCTACTGCAGTGGCTGAGACAATTCTTCCAACAAATATCAGGCCTTTGGAAAACTTTGGTAAACTTTTTTTTGGTAAGTTTTACTTACAGCTCATGTGGAGTATTGTTAAAATATGATTCTTGGAAACCAAAGCAGAGTATATAGTTACAGGTAATGGCGGGGGGAAAGATCTGTTTTGATGCAATTTGGTACTATTTCAAAGCCAGCTGTGTATTTTTGAAATTAGAAGATCAGCCAGCCACTCCAAAACTTGTTAAACTTTGCTAAAGGTACTTATTTCACTTCTGCATTCTCCAGTGAAAAATAAACAGGTTGCTTTCTTAGGCCTTTGCTGTTTGGCAGTGCAATTTAACTGATCCATAACCATTCCCACTTCTAGTAGCAATAACTGTACAGGCTAGCTCATGTCTCTTGGCTTCCCTTTACCTTTCTACTTATAGTATGCACTAGAAGCATTAAAAAAAAACAACAAAAAAACACCCAATCAGAAACAAAAACCTTTTTCTCTCATTAGAAGGATAAAGAATATTTAAATTAGCTCCAGACTGTTTCAGCACTACACTATTTGGTACACTTGAGTAATCGTTGGTAACACTAGCAGCTCATCCACAAGTGCTGAGAACATTGTCAGCTTCTTTTGACTTTGAGTTTTGATTAGGAAAGAAAAGGAAGTTATTTTTTTTTCATGTTTTTTGGCTTAGACTATATTTAGAACAGAATTTTCTCACTTGTCTCGATTGGAACTTTGATACTTTTTATATAAGCATTCCACTTCCTCTCTTGCTGAAATGTTGAAGTTATCAATCTAGCAAGATACAGCAAAAAATTCTTCTTATTTGTTATGTTTCCAAATGTTTTTGCTAAAGTTCAGATGTTGAATGTAATATATTATACTCTGGCAGTCACAGGACTCAATTTTAAAATGTAGTATGTTGTCGTTAAAGTCAGCTTCAGAAAAATTAGTAAAGTAGATGCATATCAAAAGATGGCAGACTTGATCTTATGACTCTTACTGAATTGTGAGTAAGAGATGGTAACCTACGTTGCTGCTTTTTTTTTTTTTTTTTTTATTTACACTCTCCTTATCTCTTGGTCATACCTAAAGTACACAAAGTAGTAGTTGACAGTTGCTTATGGAGTGTTGTGCAAGGAGGCATACAGATATCGGTGATGGTCTTCTGCTGTCCAAATCTTCCTTGAAGCTGATGCAATTTTTTTAGTTTTTTTTCACCATTAAACAGTATTTTTACTAATTTGACTCAGAAAAGGCATTACTGAATCTACAAATACCATTATGATTTAGACTGGCTTATGCATTTCTTCTGTGTGATTAAAACACTTTTATTTTAAAAATTTATTTGGTATCTGAAATGCCTTGTATTTGCCCCAGGTCCAAAACTTGTGAAGCTTATCTGTTACAGTTTTGCAAGTAAGAATGCTCAAAGTGGGTTTGTATGTGAAAGCAGACTTTGAAAGTGATACAAAAATATCTTGCCTTTTAATTCTGTCAGGATTCCCACACTCTATTTGTATTCCGATAAGTTCTGGTTTTTTGGTTTTTTTTTATTGCTGCAGGGTGACTTCTTCCTTTTGAAGAAAATCATTATAGATACTTGAAGGTTTTTTGTGACTTCTTGGCTATTGTAACACATTTGAAGATGTAGTTAGCCTGAGACAGTCACATATGGCTGAATAACTGCTGCTAAAGCACCATAAAGCCACTTGATAACAAAATTACTGGGGAGACTGTGCCAGTCACCTAAAACTCCTTTGGAAGTTCTTTACCACACACACTGTTTTCTTTTAAATACTGATAGATCCTTCTATGCAACTGATAGTGCTAGTTTTCATTACCTTAACTGGTAATTTGTCCAGTGGACATACAGGTGCTTGTGGAGGTACATGTTGGCTTATTACACTGAACAGACAGTGATACATTTTTCATTCTGCTAACAAAGTAGTAAGTGGTAAAAAGAGGCTTTTGTGCTGTTACTTGTCTAATGCTTATCTTATTTTTAGATAATCTATTTAAGAATGCATTAAACAAATAGTTTAGTGCAACAAAAGCATTGGAAATAATGCTACACAGAGTTTGTGTGATGTGATAAATTCATTGCAAAATCCATAGCAATTAATCTTTCTTAGCAAGTTTCCATTCATTTGTGTATGAAATTGAAGCTGTAAAAAAAACTTAATTTCAACACCAAATTCCTGATGCTTTCTGAAACCTACACAAAAGCATGAAACAAATTACATGGATGTCTTAAGAAAACGAATATTACACTCAACTGTATTTATTTAATTATCATTAATCTTTAATTCCTGAGCTGCCCCTCATAAGCTTTCTTAAGTATCAAGAGTCTCTTTTCCTTTACAGTGAATGTAACCCTTGGCTTACCTACAAAGACTTCTGTCAAATTGTGGACAGCATGAAATACATTAATACAGGATCAACACAAGGACTTCCGTGCTGCTATCTGCAACTTTAATCTTTGTTCTTACAGCTTTAGGTTTCTGATTGCCCCTAGGCTGCCCTAAAGCTTGCACTCTCTCCAGCTTGCTACTTTAAGTCCATTTTGTCATGGGTTTTGTTTCATAAGGAGTGAATTAGTTCACACTGTCTGAAATTCAGTTTTATAGAAAGGTATGATGTCATTGCTGTTTCTGATCAACTGCTTCCCATGTTACCATCCACTGGTAGCCATTTTGAAATGCCACTTTCTGTAGTACTGAGGCTTCACTACCACAGGGCTGCATTATAGAACAGTAGGAACTGCTATATGCTGAGAATGTTGTGTGGTTATCTCTTTCCCTAACAGCTTAAACACTATCTATCTTTGAACAGCAGTATCAGCAGCATTTTCATGTGAATGCTGTTACTGTCCATGTAGCCATGCCAGCACTGCTTCTGAAATGTATATTTAGATGCCTAGTGTAGCTTTGGTAACTTGATTCTGTTCTTCAAAAAAAAAAAAAAAACCCAAAACAAAAAAAAGCACAACAAAACCCAAACAAAAACCCACCAAAACACACACCACAAAATTGTGGCAGCATTTCATACTAAATCTTAAATGGCATTATTTAAGGATATCTGTTAAACTGGAAAAGGTAATTTTATGTTCTTAACTGTGTTTGGATAAACAGTTATTATCAAACTTTAACGTATTCTGCTTTCATTAGAATCTTTAGGCAAAGGACATGCCATTGCATGTACCCAAGGAGGAGAAGAGAAAAAGCAAGCTTCTGGTTCATCTGGCACCAGAGGGACTAGAAGGAAATCAGTTAATACTACTCCTACAAGAAGGTCTGCACGAAACAGCAAAAATGAAAGTCTGAGTCAATCTCGGAGCTCACCCAGGTCAAGCAGTTCTGCGTGTGGTGCCCCTGGTGGCAGTAACTCATCTCTGAATAAATCTCCTTCAGAGTCAGAGAAGCCTCCTCCAAGACGAAAGTCAAAGAGGGTAGTTAAACAGAAAACACCCGTTGTGAAAAAGAAGCTGAGAAGATCTGCGCGTTCTGAAAAATCATCCAGTGATTCAGTGGAAGATGATGACATGGCTGAGTCTGAAACGGCTGTGAGTTTAGATAAAGAGCATCAGTCAGATGATGAAAGCAATAATGCAAGCCTTCCACAGAGAACTACTGCAGACACAGAATCTGCTAATGGGTTGGAAAGCTGTGGTGAGCATGCAGGAACTGAGGAAACAGTAGTAGAATGTGACAAAGATGAAGAGACTTCAGGCAACGTGGGTGTAAGATTTCCTGTCCAAGAGTCTCCAGTACTAACTTCAGGGGATGAAAGTCAGGGATTTGATGTAAAAGAAGCCAGTGAAAAAAGCTTGCATCTTACAAATGAGGATGTCTGTGAAAATGCTTTTGAACAAGCAGAAACAGTGGCTAGTCCCAGAGGTGAAGTATATGACGACACAGCCTCTCAAACAGTAGATGAGATATTGTGTATTCCTCAGAATGAATTGATGGAGAATGTAGAAACTCTGACAAAAATAGATCCACCTGAAGCTAGTCTAGAGAAGGAGCTCTTGGAATATCAAGAACCTTTAGGAAAAGGCCAACCACTAGAGAGCCCCAGAAGTGAATCACCCAAGCACCCAGAAACCATAGAAACAGATTGTTCTGAGGCTGAAGAGAAAACAGTAGTAGACTGTGCAAGTACAGATAGTCAAAACGTAAAAACTGTACAAGATGAAGAACCAGCTACATTAATCTGCAGTGTATCTATGAACAGTACATCAGAACAATCCTTAAAAGAAAATGCCATGCCAGAAAGCGAAGAAGGTAGAACTCCAGAGTCACCTCAGGTAAATGCTGAACATAAACATTTTGGTGAAGATAACAATGAAATGATACCAATGGAGTGTGACTCATTTTGCAGTGACCAGAATGAACCACAGATTGAGCAGTTACCACCTGTTGAAAGTGCACTGCAAGGAGAAGTGAGCTCTTTACAACAAGATGGGGGAGACTGTGCATCAGTTTCAGGACTTTATGATGAAAAAGATGAAGCTGTAACTCAAGAGAGTGAGTGCCAATCAGAACTCAAAAAAGATAAGAAGATTCGAACTAGGAAGTCTAGATTTCACTCTCCATCAACAACATGGTCTCCGTCTGGGAAAGAGGGCAGGAAATCTGAGTCACCATCCCCTAAAAGAGAGATGACCAGAGACAGGAGCTCACAATCACCCAAAAAAGAAACTGACAGAGAGGAAAAGAGATCCTCATCTTGGTCTCCAAAGAGAGAGACAGTCAAAGATGAGAAAAAAACACCATCTCGATCTCCCAAAAGGGAAACTATCAGGGATAGCAGGAGATCATCTTCTCGGTCAAGAACTAAGGATTTATCTCCAAGGCAAAAATCTAGATCACGGAGCAGTGATAGGAATAGTCAAAGAAGAGATCGTGACAGGGAAAGAAGAAGTAGGAGGTGGTCTAGGTCGCGGTCACGATCTAGGTCACGGTCACGATCTAGGACAAGAAATAGAGGTTCTTCCTTCTCTAGAAATGAGAGGGACAGTCATTCACCTCGATGGAAAGAGAGGTGGACAAATGACAGCTGGAGGAGTCCCAGAGGAAATGAGCGATGCAGAAGAAGTGGTCAAGAAAAACAGAATGAAAGTCTTAAAAAAGAGAAGGACAATACAGAAAAGAGCAATGATGATCAGAGTTCTTCAGACAAGCAGAGGGATGATTGTCCAGACTGGGTAATGGAAAGGATAAACTCTGTCCCAGAAGTCAGGAACAGAGAGAGAGATAAACCACACTGGGAAGACAGCAGACATGATAATTCAGGACAGTCTTGGAATAAAAACTTTGGTTCTGGTTGGATTCCAAATCGAGGGAGAGGTCATCGTGGCCGAGGTGGGCATGGAAGAGGTGGTTTCATGTATGGAGACCGGAGTGAAAATCACTGGCAAAACAGAAAACCCCTCTCAGGGAACTCAAGTAGTTCTGGGAATGAAACATCAAGGTTCCCAGAACATCAGCCATACAAGCGTAAGAATGAACAAGATTATTCTTTTGATACACCTGCTGACAGATCTGGGTGGACCTCTGCATCCAGCTGGGCTGTAAGAAAGACGTTACCTGCTGATGTGCAGAATTATTACTCAAGAAGGGGACGCAATTCATCAAGCCCGCAGTCTGGATGGGGAATGAGGCAAGAAGAGGAGACACCAGAACAAGGTATTCATAGTTTTGAAACATAATAGCTGAGTGACAGCTTCAGCAGCCAAGTAAGCTGCTCTTCGTGTTGACCTATCAAGTTAATTGTTCTTCAGAATAATTTGGAGTGAATCTGTAGTCTGTCTTTGCAGTAGAGACATCAGCAGGTATGGGGTTTGGGTATTTCTTGTGTTGGATCACTTTCTGGTTTTGCCTAAAGTTAGATGAAATTTAAAGACTACGTATTTGAAGAGTGTTACTTTTAGTAAAGCAGTTTGGTTGAAGGAGAAGCAAGTCTTCCGCTTATGTTCTGCCTCTGCACACCTTTTATAAAGGGCAGGGTTTTTTCAAGGAGANTAAATTATATTTTAGATTTCAAAAGGTAACTGCCCTGACATAACTCACTTTGAAAAGTTGATTTATCTGGCTAACTGAGTCGTCATCTGGAGATGATTAATGCTCTGAGGTAAAAGAAATTGTGTTTTAAAAACTGCAAAATCCAGTTCTGAAGACAACCATGCTTTGACTTTCCCTTTGCATCATTGTTTTGTCTTTCATTTTTGTCCATTTTCATCTTACATGGCAGAATTGTTTTCCCATTTTTCAGAGACAAGTGGATCAGTGGCTCCTTAGTTGTGAGGCAACTTTGTCAACCTTCAATCTGCTGCAGGCAAAATTTATCAAACCTTTCACTGAAAGCATCCTGTGATTTGCAGTATTTATTTCACATAGTTCAGAAACAAGCACACTGTTACATTCACTTTTGGAACCTGGACTGGGCTGGGAATACTACAGTTAATCACTCAAAACTGCGTAAAAGGAGCTAGGTCGGCTAGGAAAGCACAACAAAATCCTGGGCAAAATGATCCTGGGCAGCCTGCTTTTGCTGACCCTGCTTGAGCAGAGAGGGTTGCGCTAGATGGTTTCAATAGGCCCCTTCCAACCACAGTGATTCTGTTATCCAGTGATCTTTAAAAGAAGTGATTTGGGATGAAGCATAAGGGTTTAAATTCTAGTCCATGTGGATTAGGGAACACAGTGCCTCAAGAAAGGGGTTCTAAGGGAAGGACATCTGAATTATAACCCATCAGCCTTTTCTCTTAGCTGATTTCTTGGCTTGTGGAATGTTTGCTCCTTGCATCTAGACTTCAACTTCTTTGGCCTCAGTTGAAGACAGACTGAGAGTGTAATTTTTTAGAAAATAGAAATGGCACCCCAAGAGGTTATTTTTACTTCCAGGCTTTACACATTGTACCGTTACGTGGTTTTTTAACAGTTCTTTCCAAATAGAATATCTTTGAAATTGGTCAAGGGTGTTTTATTATTCGGTGAAAGAAAAACATCAGAGTGTTGCTGTAGTTACCAGGAATGGCTGCAGGGAGTGTGTGTGAATGAGGCCAAGGGGAGCAGAGCATTGCATGTGTGATGACGTATGGCTAAGCAAAAGCAGGATAAGCTGTGCTGTCATCTTGCTCGTTGAGGGAGAGTTACTGTGCTATTGTGATGAAGTAATTTATTATCTGTGCTGTGGCAACAAGTAGAGAAAATAGAAATTCAAAGTGCAGGCTTCCACAGTAACCTGAACTTTTTAAGCTCAGAAACCATTTGGCCCTGTGACATGTCTGGTGGTGAGTATAGCAACATACTGAAATATCTTTAAAATATTGAGATGATAGAAAGTTCTTTTGGTTCTCCATGCTTCATGAAGATATTACAGGATCACAGAATGTTAGGAAAGGACCTCTGCAGATCTTCAGGTCCAACCCCCCCTGCCAGAGCAGGACCATATAAATCTAGCACACAGGAACATGTCCAGTCAGGTCTTGAAAGTCTTCAGAGAAGGAGACTCCACAACCCCTCAGGAGAACCTGTTCCAGTGCTCCATGACCTTTACAGTAAAGAAGTTCTTCCTCACGTTGAGGAAGACACCTGACTCTATTTTTGCTTTATAATAGAGTATGGATTTGCTACTTCATGTACTGTTTGTTGTTTCTTTTCATAGATCCAAATCTAAAAGACCAAGGCAACCAGCAAAGTGATGGTTCTCAGTTACCAATAAATATGATGCAGCAACAAATGAATGTAATGTCACAAGTGAATGCACAGCACCAACCTATGAATATCTTTCCGTATCCAGTGGGTGTCCCTCCTCCCATGATGAATATGCAACGAAGTCCTTTCAACATCCACCCTCCAATGCCCATGCATCTCCCTACTGGAGTGCCTCTCATACAGGTAGCTGCTCCCACAAATTTGTCTCAGGGATTACCTCCGCCTCCACCTCCACCCCCACCATCTCAACAAGTCAGCTTCATTGCCTCACAGCAAGATGGAAAACAGTTGCAGGTATGCTTTGTCAGAAGCCACGGCAAGAGCAGCTTCTTACATCAAATACCACAGCCTTAATAAATTTATATTTGCAGTTATTTCTCTCTTGCCTGTTGTCTTCTGCCCCACACCAAATTTGAAGTATCTGAGGAAAAGGGTTTTTTTGGGCTGTTGGTTTTGAATAATACACAACACCATTGCTGGGTTTTTGTGAAAACCAGGTGTTCCAGCTGGTGGTGAAACACTGATAAACTTTATCAGTGTCCATTACCTTTTTCCTTAAAAGTGACTCATTTCCAAGACTCTTTCAAAATTTGCTGCTTTTAAGCTTTGGGAAATGATTGAATATCCTTCCAGCAGCCTGTAGGAAGTGACCTAAATGTCTTTGTTGCAGTTATCATCTCATCAGTGGGTGCATCAGTGGAGGACAGTCATTTTGAGTACTGCATGGCACCCATTTGTTCCACACTCCCATTCTCCAGCTGTCACTGTCACTATCTCAGCAGCTTCCCCACACATGCATTTTCTATTCTGCTTAAACTTTGGAGCCCTTTCCTTAATAATTTCCAAACTTTCTTTGTTATATTTTACTTTACCCTCTCCTTGCCTTAATATCCTGGTTTTGTGTGCCCTGTTTGAGACCTAACCCTCACTTTGATTCTCCATTTTCAAAAAGACTGCTGTGCTTGTGGCAGGTCAGACCACCTTCTTGTGCCTTGCAAGATGTCTTAAAACAACTTTTGTCTATGTGAACTCCTCCTGTAGCCAGCTGTTTATATTAAGAGCTTTTGTATCAGGGAAGGGAATATGAACAAATTCCAGGAGGATGCTTGGCCCTGTGAGCAGACATAATGCTGCATGTGTGATATGTCGAGGGCTCTCCAGAGGCTGACTGAGGTTTGTACTGCCTGCTGTAACCTAAACTGCTTTCCCTGGCATTCCAGGTTTTAAAAGTGATGTTCTAGAACAGTAATTTCTAACCTTCTGTTTTCATGTGTTACTCTATGAAGTGAGAACTAGCCTACTTTCTTTTCCCTTCAGCTGCTTTTGTCATGTTCATTAATGTAGAACAAAAGAAGTTAAGTACTAGGAGAAATACTGACTGGGGTTACAGCCCATAAAAAAAAAATACTTCAGTGCAAGATAAAGCAGTAAGGTGCTACTGGAAGTAAAATGCTGAGAAACTGCCTCTTGATTTGATTATCAATCCCCGCTACCTGTAATTAAACTTTTCAGAATTGGAGATACAGTAGGTTTATTTTCTAAAGAACACAGTCTGTGAGTCGTGGTGTAATACAATATCTAGTGCAGCAGTTAATCTGTTTATTCTATAAAGACTGCACTGCTCCAAAATAACAGATACTTGTTAGTAAATCCCCTGTTACAACTGATGCTCCAACCTGATTTTGTGGGATAATGCCTGTGAACCTGGATGCTGTTGGCAGCTGCTGCTGCTTTTTCCTTTGAGCTCTTATTGGACAAGTCCTTGGTGGCAGCACCACAGAAATTACTGAATACTGCAGGACTCCTTCTGTCCTTGTTGAGAGGAAGAGCTTGCACTGGCAAGTGTTAGCATGATGCTTATATAGCTCAATATCTCTGTCCTTTCCAAGGAGCTTAAATTCCTGTTTCATTACATTCCACCTGGATAAATGCAGATGTGAAGAAGAAGGAAAAAAAAAAAAAACTCAATGCTGATTACCTGCAAAAAAGTAGCATTTAGGGGTAGCCTGACAGAAATGTTGGGTGAATACATTTTTTACTTTTGCCCAGAATGACCTCAATCTGAGGTCTGAGAGCTACCTAGTTTCTGAGTTCCACAGTGTCAGCAATGCTGCTGCTCCTTTGGTGATATTTGGAAAGGAATGGAAAATGAATTTTCCTGAAGAGCATATGAGTCCTGGCTTCAACCAGCATTTCACCTCTAGCCTGGAGTAGATTTCCAAGTTCAAGCTGATAACAAATGTAAAAATAAATTATTCTAAAGCAGCATTGTTATGATGCAGGTATGGCTTAAGGCGACTTTCTATATGTATATTTAGGTGCTGATTTCTTAAAACATGTTAACTCTGCCACACAAAACGAGGCTTCCTAGACAAGTAGAGAGGTTCTGCAGCTGTAAGCTTCCTTCCCCTCGTACTAACCTCTTCCATGCCTGTTTGCAGGAGTTTGTTTCATCACTAGGATGTGAGACAGAATCTAGTACCCGCTGTGGTGATGTGGAGGATGCCTTACTGCTCAAGCTTTATTTTTCCTTTGAGTAGATGTGACACAACGTGTATGCCTTCCATGATGATGGACAGTGTGGAAAGTGGCTAATGAACCAAAGCGTGTAGTGTCTGTGTGCTGTCTATAGCTGCTGGGACTTGCAGAGAGGCTCATTGTCATGCTGAATGTAATAACTACCAATAATTGTTTGAAACAGGGTGTTCCAAGCGGTGCTCCTGTGAGTAATAACGTCAGTGCTCCAGCCTTGCCTGCTCCGACAGCAGTCCTGGGAAATGTGGGAACAGTTCAGGGACCAAGTTCGGGTAATACGACGTCCTCAAGTCACGTCAAGAGCTCTAATGCAGCTGTAAAATCAGGAGAAAACAGAGCAAGTGTAACAGTGGAAGCTAGTGCAGATAGCTCGAAGAAGGACCAGGCAAGTTCAGAGTATATACTTTTTTAATATATTTATATGTAAAATTTGTTGTACATGAATTTCGATATACTGAAAAAGTAGTCAGCTATGACAATACCCCTTATATGTACTGGACTTGATGCATCACAGAATGGTCTGGGATGGACGTGACCTCCAAAGGTCATCTAGTCCAATCCCCTCTGCAGTAGGCAGACATCCTCCACTAGACCAGCTTGCCCAAAACCTTGTTGAGCCTCACGTTGAATATCTCCAGGGAAGGGGCCTCAACTACCTCCCTGGGCAACTTGTTCCAGTGTTCCACCACCCTCATAGTAAAAAACTTACTCCTAACATTCAACCTAAATCTGCTCTTCTCTAATTTGAAGCCATTGCCCCTTGTTTTACCACTGCAGGCTTTTGTAAACAGTCTCTCTTCATCCTTCTGTTATGTAGTCATATCACATATGTGGTATTTTCATGGCAGCTGCTGGACATAAGCTAACAAGCTGACCCTTTAGATTCTAGCCTTCTTTAAGGCAGTACTATGACAAAAATTAATGGAGTTGCCATGGGCTAACATTCTGTTGTTTGTAAACCAGGCAGCTCTCTGGAGAGCAAAAGTAGGAGTGAGGAGAGTGATGTTTTCTGGTCTTCTGTAGTAACTTTTCTTCTGTAGAGATTTAACTTGTGATAAAAGGATACAGATGCAGGCAGTGAGAAATAATACATTGTTTTTTTCATCAGAAATTGTTAATTCAGGAAAAAGCAGCCCAGGAGGTCAAACTGGCTATTAAACCTTTCTACCAAAATAAAGACATCACGAAGGAGGAATACAAAGAAATCGTGCGGAAGGCTGTGGATAAAGTAAGTGGATCCTAGTAATCCAAAGTGCATGTGCATCACAGAGGTAGGGTTTGGGGTGGACTTCTTAATCTTGTGGGAAAAGCAGGTAGTTCCTGGGATGGGGGAAGAGAAAACCAAACATTCATAGAATTCATAGAATACCAGGTTGGAAGGGACCTCAAGGATCATCCAGTCCAAACTTTTGGGTAAGAATATAGTTTAAATGAGACGGCCCAGCACTCTGTCAGGCCGGGCCTTGAAACTGTTTAATGTAGGGGAATCCACCACTTCCCTTAGGAGGTTATTCCTATGTTTAATATTTCAAATGCTGAAAAACTTTTTTCTGACCTCCAGGCCGAATCTCCCCAGTGGCAACTTGTACACATTGCATAGTGTTTTTACCATGACTGTGTGGCTCTTTGGAAAAGGGAGTCTGTCTCCTCATGACAGCCACCCTCTATGTACTTGTGCATGGTTATGAGGTCTCCCCTAATCCTTCTCTTCTCAAGGCTGAACCAACTCAGTTCTCTCAGCCTTCCTTCATATGACAGGTCTTCTTGTCCTCTGATCATTCTTGTGGCCCTTCTCTGGAGCCTTTCCGGCCTATCCACATTCTTCTAGTATAGCAGGCAGCCTGCCCAGCACTGAGTAAAAAAAAAAAAAACTGTCTTCCTCATGAGAGCCTTTTGAGCTCCTAGAATTCTCAACTCATTTTTGTGTTAAAGAGTTGGATGGGAATTCAGAAATATTTGGGAAGCAACTGGGGAAGCATTAGGGGTTTCATAAAGTTGTTCTGCTTGAGTGTAGGGAAGATAAGTACTGTGGAACAGTGGCAAATCAGCAGAAATCACAGAAACATTCAGGTTGGACAAGACCCTCAGGATCACCAAGTGCAACTGATAACCCTACTCTACAAGGTTCACCCTAAACCATATCCCCAAGCACCACATCCAGATGACTTTTAAACACCTCCAGGGTTGGTGACTCAACCACATCCCTGGGCCACCCATTCTAGTGCCTTACCATTCCTGCCATGAAAAAATTCTTCCGAATGTCCAGTCTAAACCTACCCAGTCACAGCTCAAGGCCATTCCCTCTTGTTCTACCACTAATTACCTGTGAGAAGAGACCAGCACCAACCTCTTCTCACTGTCCTTTCAGTTAGTTGTAGACAGTGATGAGGTCTCCCCTCAGCCTTCTTTTCAAACTGAACAGCCCCAGCCAAGCTCCTTCTAGTGTTTCAAACTTGTTTTTTTTTTCTTTAAAACCTTGGTAGGTTTGTCACAGCAAGAGTGGAGAAGTGAATTCTGCAAAGGTGGCCAACCTAGTGAAGGCTTACGTAGACAAGTACAAACACTCACGGAAGAAAAACCCTGAGGAGGCAGTCTCTGGTGAAAGGAAATAAAACTACCTTTTCAGTTTTGTCATTTTACTCTCTCTGCAAAGTGCAATTTCAAGATGAACCTGTTAGCTGAAAATTGTACATGACCATGATTTGAACCTGGTTTTGATAAAATTATTTTTCAATGTAGCTATATATATAACATTTTGTTCTAAAGAAATAATAGATCTGCAGGGCAACTTCTTTATTCCTTTTTAAAAAAAAAAAAAAAAAAAGTCTTAAAAAAAAAAACCAATAAAGATGTAAAGAAGAATCATTAGGAATGTACGATTGTGTGGATACTTAGATGTACAGTGTTTTGACTTGAATAACAGAATACATGAGATCAGAAACTTCTGAGTATGTTGGGTTTGGAACAGATATGTACAGGACATGTAATTGGTCAGATTAAGTAAAATTTTTCTTTTGATTTTTTTTAATTTTTTTTTTCCTCCTCCCTAATTATAGCAAAGATAATGTATTGCCTTTGACAAATATTTCTAGCATTAACTGGACAGGCCGAATGCCCAGAGGGATAACAATGTGTATATAAAATAAAAGAAAAAAGCACATGAAGTGTTTAGTTTTTAAGAGGATAATTGATAAACAGTAAAATGCAGTGCCCAAGAACAGGGGCGTGCACATCTGTTGTAACACCAAATAAAAACTATGCTGCTTAGTTTTGTTTGTGATGTTGTTGAGTTTGTTTCAAGCTAGTGGGATGACCTCGTGATTTTTATGTGCCCTCCATACCATGCACTGACAACCTCAGTTCATGTCTAACCTCTTGCCCTTAGCTAGTAGGGAATTACTGTGCTAGAGCTGACTGTTTAGAAACACAAACCAGGTCAAGAAAGCTGGAGTTTGTTACTAGGCCTCCTGTTGATCAGAGATCACAAGTTGTGCCAATCCTAGCTGCATAATATTTTGCTTTCTTAACTAGGGACCATAGCTTGGAGCTCCAGACTGCTATCATTGAACATGTGCAGTCTGCAGTCATACATAGCAGCTTTCCTACTTCCCCGAGCACTTTTACATTGAGAGTTTGGTAAAGATACTGCAAGCATTTAAAAGCATTGAATGCGCTAAGGGAAATGCCTACACTGAAGGTAAAACTAGTTTTACTGAGGTGGCAGCAGGAAGGGTTGTTTATACACCGAGAGCACTGCATGCTCCTTATGGAAGGAAGAGCTTGGTATCCTCCCGGGGGTGACTGGAGAGAGAGGCTTACTATGAAATAGAAATCGTAGAATCATAGAATGGTAAGGTTGGAAGGAGGCCTCAAGGATCATCTAGTTCCAAACCCCTGCCAGAGGCAGGGACACCTCCCACTAGCACAGGTTACTCAAGGCCTCATCCAGCCTGGCCTTGAACACCTCCAGGGAGGGAGCAGCCGTAACCTCCCTGGGCAACCTGTTCCAGTGCCTCACCACCCTCACTGTAAAGAACTTCCTCCTAACATCCAGTCTAAGTCTTCCCTCTGCCAGTTTAAACCCATTGCTCCTTGTCCTGTCATTGCAAGACCTTATAAAAAGTCCCTCCCCAGCCTTCCTGTAGGCCCCCTTCAGATACTGGAAGGCTACTGTAAGGTCTCCTCAAAGCCTTCTCTTCTCCAGGCTGAAGAGCCCCAACTCTCTCAGTCTGTCCTCATAGGAGAGACTGTTTACTCCCTTACTCTCAGACAGCACTATCAATATTTCAGGACTTCCCCTCCAGTCCTGCCATGTGGTAACAACCTTTGTGCTGGCTCAGCCTAGCTCCTGCTCCAGCTCAAGGTCTCCTGACCCCAAAAGCGTTAATATGAAGCAGTTGGACAGAAAATCTCAGTGTGACTTTTCTGACGAATTAACCTCTTCCTAGCCAGTAGCTCCCACATTAACTTTTCTCAGCAGAACCCAGAGTCTCACCCTGTAAGTAACTTCCACAGAAGTCTAAGAATGAAATGAGGGATACAGACTACCTGTACTCACATGATTACACGGAGAGCTCTGTGTGTGTGCACAAAAAGGTGATGCTTGTCACGAGGGTCAGTCGCTGGGTTTTAACTGTAACTTCCCACAGATTTAATGAAGCATCTGACTGCCCGGATTTATTTTTGTGTGCCTAAATCCTATGTAAATCAGAAATAGAATACATTTTCTATAGTCAAGCCAGGTTTTAGAATACTCAGTTTGACACTGGTAGCAATCTGTATAAACTCTTGAACTATTTTAAGCTAAAACTGGTTAGCACCTTTTGGAAAATGTAGCAAATTGCTATGTCTCTGGGTTTTTATCAAGTCGTGCGTACTTAAACTTACTTCTATTACACCTTTCCTTCTCTGAATTTTTGGATTTTAAAGAGTTTTTATATCTTTATACAGTTGAGCCTTGCTATAAAGCTTCTTTCAGAAGCCAGGTAAGTGCTTTCTGGGTTTGGGTGTTTTTTTCCTTTTAGAGGAGAGGTAGAAATTGGATGAGAAGGAAGAAGGGACAATTTAAACTGAGAGAGGGGAGTGGGCATTAACTTCTTGTTTTTCAGCTCCTGGCTGGAATATAAACTGTCATTTGCTGCCACGTTGTTGGGGCAGTGACCATAGTGATGCTCCACTGTATTTCAAACATAATGGAGAGTATTGGATAGAGTAGGACCTTAACAGTAACTCTGGTTTTGACAATGGGGTACTTCAGAACTTACCGGAAACTAACAGTTCATAACAGCTTCTTCGTTGAATTCAACAACAACAACAACAAAATCATTGCCTTAGTACCTGGATTATTCCTGATTTTCTCCCAAAGTAGTGAAGTCTTTGTTGGTGCAACCGTCTACTACTTTAACCTCATAGTCCTGGTTTTGTTACAGTAGGAAGCTGTATTTATATTTATTTAAGCTCCTTGTACTGAAAGTCCCAACATGCACTAGTGACTAAAAGCAGTGCAGTGGGGACGCTGAGCCCTTTTGATGCCTCTATGGGGATCAGTCATTCACTTGTTTCAAACGGCCTTGAGGAACACAAGTACAAAGCTGTATTCCTTCAGTGAACTTATGCAACTCAAAAGGGTTTTCCTTGCACTCCTTCCACTGTCTCACTGTGCATGCTGCTTGTATGTCTCATCCTAAAGATGTATCGTAGGAGCACTATGGCTGTCCAAAGTATTTGTAGCATAAAGCTGGAGTGCTGTCTACTGAAAAAAAATACTCTCAAAACCTAGTTTTGTATAGTGCTTAACATTTTTAATAAATTCTTTTCACTAAGCCAGCAATAGTCTGTGTTTGGTCTTAAGATTTGAGCTCAAGTGGTTTAATTCAGGAAGCAATGCAATTATTATTTCTGCACATACATGTATTTAACCTTATCTTATGTTGTCTGGGGAACCCCTTCTTAACATCTTGTCTTCAGTTAGTCTATCTTTACCCTGCCTTGCCTGTCTGCAGATGCTGCAAGATGATTTTGCGCATGCACATATATGTGGCAAAATGTGTGTTTACTGAAAGTGCTGCAGTGCCCAAACAAGGGCAGGACTCAAAACAAACTAGGCCATTCTCCCACATGTTGAGGTGGAGTTTCCTGTGCTGCAGTTTTACATCCATTGCCCATTGTCCTATCACAGGACTCAAGTGAGGATAGGCTGTCCCTTCCTTCTTGACACCCAGCCCTCATCTATTTGTA
Organism: Ramphastos sulfuratus; assembly: GCA_013399055.1. Lineage (NCBI taxonomy): Eukaryota > Metazoa > Chordata > Aves > Piciformes > Ramphastidae > Ramphastos > Ramphastos sulfuratus. The sequence goes on along the minus strand of WBNM01044727.1, from coordinate 160,213 downwards.
TACATTTATCAGATCCCCTCTGAGTCTTCTATCCAGACTAACTTTGCTGTTTTTCAAGGTGGCTGGTGGCTCTGAAATTCAGAGAAGCTTTGTAGAGGATTTGGGTTGGATTAGCTGGGCGGTGAATCTATGGAGGGCAAGGATTGGCTTACCTTGCTACTGCTCAAGTGGTGTCTTGCTTCTGTGTTGACAGGTCTGTAGTCTTAGGAAAGAGTACACCACTCTGAGGAGCAAGGGTAGACAATAGGGTCAAGGCTCAAGGAGCTCAGTGTAGATGGTCACTGGGAAGAGGGAGGCCCAGAGGTGTCAGTTACTTGAGGACAGTTTTTGAGATAGAAGATCACTGAGCACAGTGCCTGCACTTGTAATTATCTAGTGACACTGAGCTACTGAGATTAAGCCAGGAAGCTTAGTCGATCTGTCACAACATTACCTCAAAATGGAGATAGAGCGAAGATCACTGCATGGGAGGCTGGGGGAAGACATGGTGAAAGATGTTATTTCCAATAAAAAAAGTCTCAAGGAAAGTAATTTAAACCAACTGACTGCAGTTAATGAAAACCATTGCTAAGTTGTAAAAACAGTCTTGTGTCCTCATGCCTTCTTGGGGGCATGGACCTCAAAAGCAGCCTAACAGCAAAAATCACCAATTCATCTCTGGCTGCAAGGAGCTTGTCAGTACCTTGGGTTGACTTAAGCCATATCATCTGCTGCTCCCTTGACCTCTGCAGTTTGCTGCATTTTGCTGCATTTCCCACACAGGCATTGCAGAGCTTTTACACATGCAAGATCTTGATCTGGGTCCTGCAAATAAATGCAAGCAAGCTTAAGCTGCTAAGGAGTTTCATGCACTTAAAAATCAAATGCCTTGTGTGTCAGGAGAGCCATCTGCCTGGTCTCTTCAAAGGATGATTACTGCATCAAGCAAACTGGTAGATGGAAGAATGCCACATTTTGGATTTGAGTGGTGTTGGCACCACAGGGACAGATGTTTCTGAATGTGAGTACAGTCAAAACATGCAAAGAGGAGAGGGATGTGGGGTCAAACAATAGGCACAGAAGCAGCTTATGGGTCAGGACTTCAATTTTTGCTGACTAAGTACCATTGCAAGCCGATTTTACACAGCTAAAGTATTTCTAATCCTGCTTCTGCAAGCAGTGCCTTGAAATCTTTGCTCGGTTTTGCTGCAGCGATTGCTGCTAGAGTCTCGTGCCAACAGAAAAGTTTTGGTGCGTAAAACAAGTAGGTGGATTCCAAAGGTCAGCTTACACCTTTTGAATTAGAGCAACAAAACTACTTGTAACAAAGATTTTCATTACTGTTAAGTGTGATGGTTTGGGAGTTACCCACCCCCCCACTCTATGAAAAATCACCCAGACTAGACTCAGCCAGCTGGAAGATAAGGACTGGAGCACAATATACAAGAGATATTTACAATATATTACAAATACTTACAGAAATACACAAGTTAAAGGTAATACAGAAACACAGTACCCCTCCCAGAAATCAGAGTCCCCAAGAGGGGCTCCCAACCCCCTTCCACCTTCTTTCTACCCCTCTACCTTATCCCAGAATCTGCCTTACGTGCAAGGTGAGTTTGGAGGATCAGCAATGGGGGTTAGAAGCAGAATTAGTTGGGTTACAGAGCTGCGAAAGCCCAGAGAGAAAGACACACTAACTCCAACAGAGAGACTCTATCTTACCTATGTTTGTGTCCTTGTTTTTATACATCTCAGCAAGCCTATGAGTGAAGCAGACATGACCATTGTTTTCACAGCCTATAATCTAATATTTTTCATTAAAATATTCCCATTAGCCTCAAGCCAGCACATTAAGTATTGCAATAATCACATTAATCAATAGTTTATAGAAGAGCAGAGACAAGAGTAAGGACAACAAAGCAGATCACTAAAACTGTCTCTTGAATATTTATTAAATGCAGTAGCTTTCACAATAACAATAATGTCCAAAAATCAAGATCTTCTTATTTTAAAAATTACTAACTTAGAGCTTAAAAAAAACCCAGGCTTAATAAGCTATTTGCATTAAAGGATACAGCTGTGAGAAGGCACAGGCTGGGATATGAAAATTTGCTTAATTTAATAAAGTAATTTACTTAAATTTGGCATTTACTTTTCTGCTATTACTCACAACTTCCTGAGACACACCAACAGTAAGCTTCCAACCTGCTCTTCATCTCCATAGACTGTGCAATAAATTCAGGGGATTACAGCAATACAGGAGCTGCTCATTCCCCACAGCAAAGAATCAAACCCAGAGTGGAATCCAGCACAGAGAAAAATTACAGCAGGAGCCAAAACCAATGCCTTTTGGCAGCAGCTTAACACATCATTAGTTCTAAAGTGCTGCAGAAATTAAATCTAAAACCACTGAATTATTTTATAAGGAGCATCAATCAAAAATAGCAGTGGATTCCTGGATGCTTTGGCACACACAGCAGGTGCAACTAAAGAAAGGAACAACTCTCAGAAGCTAGAGTTTACCTATAAACTCTAGAGCCTTTTACAGAAAGTCAGTGCTCTCGAGGACCAGGAAGGTAGCTAACAGTCGATGGGTAGGGTCTCCTCTAACACAAGACAGGAATATTGCTGCCTTCTTTTCTCTCCACAAGTTACAGAGGGATGTCAGATGTGCAGGTATTTGCAGTGCCGACACTCATGAGGAGTGCTACTGGCAGAAGCATGTCCACTGGCTCACTCTGCCGAAGCCAAGAGGAGAGCAGAGTCTCGAAGGCAGCAGGAACACCAGGAAGCCATCTGCAGGTGTGAAGCCCCAGGGAACACACAAAAAAGAAGCATCGCATCAGAAAGCACCTAGGTGAAAAGGCTGTTACTTAGCCTGCTCAGTTGTTGCTATTTAGCACTTCACGGTGCCTGGTAGTTAACTGACCATATCAGACTGGAAAACTCCAAGACATTCCCCCTAAAAATATGATGACACATCCTTGAGGCACAACATCTGCCTCTGATTTGTCTTTGACTAATGCTGGTACACTACAGAGCTGCTGCTGCCTGTGCAAAACAAGTGGTTCTGCCATGCAACCTCAACATCCCGGAAGCAGAAGCAAATAGATAACCAATGCAGAGTGTGGGAGCCCCTCCTCACAGAGGGATTCAACTCCTTACAGAAGCACAGAATTGTTGAGGCTGGAATAGATCTCTGATCATGAAGTCCAGTCTATGACTTAACACTACCACATCAACTAGACCATGTCACTAAGTCCCACATCAAATCTTTCCTTAAACACCTCCAGGGACGGCAACTCCACTACTTCCCTGGGCAGCCCATTCCAGTGTCTAATTACCCTTTCCATGAGGAAGTGCTTCCCAATGTCCAACCTAAACCTCCCCTGGCACATCTTCAGGTCATGCTCTCTCATCTTGTCACAAGTTGCCTGGAAGAAGAGCCTGACCCTCACCTTACTACAACTTCCCTCCAGGTAGTTGCAGAGTGGGATAAGGTCCACTTCACAGAATCTCATGCAGAAGAGAGAATTGATGTTCTAAAATGCTACTGACCCCAGGTGAGGCATGTAGGAGAGCCCCCACCAGCACACTGCAGTGCCTAGGGCAGGGACAGTTCTCAGGTTGTGAGGGTTATGTCCTGTCTGAGCAGCACAGGGAAACAATCAGAACAGCAGCCACCCACATCCTTTACTGCACTGACATATAACAGAATGGTGTAATCACACTCACTTTTGTAATGGTGCAGGCTCCCTATGTTTAAGACCCTGTTCCACAGGTAAAAGCAAGAAGTACTGGCTGCCTTCTGCTCAGCCCTTACTGCTTCCCCTTCACCAGAGGCCAGCAAAGTTCCTGAGCTCCAGCTAACCTTCCTAGCAAGGAGTCAACCAATGCCAGCCACAGTACTGGGATGACAGTATAACCTGCCAGCCTGGAAGACATGCTTCACACTATCACAGAATAGAATCACAGAACATTAGAGGTTGGAAGGGACCTCCAGAAATCATTGAGTCCATCGCCCTCCTCCCCGAAAGCAGGATCACCTAGGATAATCCACACAGGAATGCATCCAGGCAGGCTTTGAAAGTCTCCAGAGGAGACTTCACAATGCCCCTGGGCAGCCTGTTCCAGTGCTCTGTCATCCTCACGGTAAAGAAATTTCTCCTCTCGTTGAGGTGAAACCTACATTGAAGTTTGCATCCACTGCTCCTTGTCTTATTACTGTGCACCACCAAAAAGTTATTGGTCCCGTCTACCTGACACCCACCCTCATATATATATAAACATACATCACACATCACCTTACTGCAGTCTGCACAGACACCATCTTATCTTGCAGTCTGTCTCCACACAGGTTACCTTACCCAGCAAGCAGGATATCAGCCACAATGCACTCTGCAGCCACCCATGCAAGGAATGACTGATGGCCTAATCACCACCTGGCAGGAAGCACTGTGGGAGGGATGGGATGATTATGGGTGTCCCTAGCTGTGCCATATTATCATGTCACAATAAACTGATGATTTATCTATCTTCCCATCAGGCAGGGCAAGACTGTGGTCTCCACATTACAGCAGATGAGAGAGTTCCACATGCCATGACTTGCAGCAAGCCACAAAAGAAAGAAATCTTTGGCAGTGATGTGAATTGAACTCAAACCTTGCTTTGGTGCTTCTCCCTCTAAGCTACCTCCCTTTAAAGCTGGAGAGTGAAACTGCAAAGTGAAAACTAAGGGTATTTTTAATAGTAATAAAATTATTTGAATCTTGGCTGTGCATTGCTCCAGACTGTATGCAGACAGACAGTAATTAACACAGATGGCTGCACGCTCCAGCCCTGCCATCAGGCACTGCAGAAGAAACACCAGGAACTGTATCATTAAGCAAAGCCTAGAGTAAATGAATGGCGAAAAGGTCAACAACCATACTTTTTCTCCTTCCAAGCAAGGTTGTTGCAATAGTTCTCAGGGGAGGTTAAAACACGGGCCAAAATGCTACTGTGATGGTAACCTAACAACTCGTAGAAAGCTCAGACTGATAATGTAACATTTACTTTGGCAAGAGGTGCTTTCAGTATTCTTACTGTCCTGAGAAATACTACAAAAGAACTTACAGTGAAGATACAAGAGGTGTCATTTCAAAAATATACCTAACCTGGAATTAGTATAACAACATAGTCTTGTTATATTTTTTCCCTGAGAAGTCTGTGCACTTCTTCAAGAAGATGCT
>WBNM01044727.1:0-150000 GCA_013399055.1 Ramphastos sulfuratus | reverse complement strand
AGAAGGAGGTTAACTTGTTCACATCTTGTGAGAAAAACGGAGTGCTTAAGTAGCAAAAGCTACATTCAAGCCATCATGGTTCCTTCATAACACTATCAAGTGTATAGAATGGGCACATGGTCCAGCACAGAGAATCCCACAAACACCTTAGCAACACTATTTCTGTGACATGCATGCAAAACATATTTAAATAGGCTTGACAAAGGAAAATACTTGAGGATGCTACCAATGGTAAAGTTAACAGCAAAACTAGCTTCATTTCACCTGGGGGAACTTTTTGCAGGTTTTTAACACCAAAAGAGATAAGAGTATTCAGAATTAATCATTAGAAAAGTGTTACAGAAGTACTTAATGAATACTTCGGCAATCTAATCTTTCAAACATTTCCTCTTTGACAGTACTGGAATCATAACTTCTAGAGGTTCCATGTAATATGAATTAGTTTATGTGGTTCCACTCTGGCTCAAAGTAGGGCCAACTCCTTAGCTAGACAACACTGCTCAAAATGACACCCCTTGGGTTTTGAGTATGTAAGAGGATAGCAATTGCACAGCCTCTCTGGGGAGCCTGCTCCCACATTCTATCAACTTGTTATTATTTTTGTTACCTATGATATCTAATTCAAGTTTCCCTTGGTGCAAACACAGCTAATTTGCCCTCATCCTTTCACCATGCTCTTCAAGAAGAGTTTGTTTCTTTCTTCACTACAAACCCAATTAGGCAGCTGAAGACAGCAGGATTTCTACAAATGCTATCAAAACTCTCTTGTTTGGAACTACAGCTAGGAAATTCCTCCCTATTGACAGTTTTTTGAAGAATAGATAAAATTAATAGATCTTATTAGAAATCATTAGTGTACTGTGAAGAGGAAACAATGCAAAACAAAAGCAAGAAAAGGGTTGTTTTGTAAGTTCTTGGAAAAAACAGAAGCAGTATGCATGGTGATTACCGGCACAGTAACTAACTACTACTCATTCTGAATCAGAAAGTACATTTCCTATTTAATATCACGAGTCAGTACTTGTCTATTTACTTACTCAAGGATTTTCTGCAAGTGAGAGGAAAGCTGTCTGAGGAAATATGGAATGCAACAGTGTGACACTCTACAACTTAATGTTCTTACAAGCTCATTCATCCTTTTGTCAAGTAGAGGGTACTGTCAATAGGCAGCTGCTTACAGAAGAATTTATTTCCACAGTCATGCAATACTGCCTTCCGAAGGAAAAGGGACAGACTCAGGAAAAGGGAGCAAAACAAAAGCTTCTTTCATCTGTCTCCAGAAATTTAACCTGTCAGATTTACCAGACACGTTTCAGAAGTCTGGATCACAAATACATAATACAAATACACGAGTAGGTCAGATTATGCTGAGCTTTAATAGCATGTGGGGAACCTAAAACAGGGTGGGGAGCTAACAGTACAGAACCAGCACAGAAACTGTACTGCCCTACTTGCTGTTTGGTACTTAAAAGAACAGAAACGGCGCTGCTCACAAGTATTGCAAGAATCATACAATGCTTACCTGCGACCACATTCTGAATATTTACCAATATTTTTTAATATTAAGGCAGCTGTTAATCGGATGTGTTTGGTTATTGGTCCCTCTTTTTCATCCTACAAAAGTAAAGTGGGGGAAAAATAAAAGTAAAAGCTCTGCAGTAACAGACAACGATAAGTATCTAATACTTCAAGTCAAACAATACTAACTGTGAAATCTCTGAAGACAAGGTTTCTTGATCCCCTCCTTAACGCCATTAGGGCAGCACTCGGATGATTCACAATGGCCTTCTGTGCTCTGGGAGTAGAGGCTGTACCTCCTGCCACTGGCTGCCTATATTAGTAAAGAAAGAATTAATAAAAAAGCTTTGCGCCACTTTCTAGAAGAACAACAACTCTGAAAATTTATTTTACATTTTTTAACCTATCTGAACAGCAACATAAAGATGCATTGATACTTGGCATCAATATGTGATTTGCCTTTGGTTTCTGCAGAGATAAACTTTATTGCAAGGCTTTCAGAGTAAGTCATGGGCTTTCTTTCATGTGAAAACAACCCCCTTCCCTTGACTAAGTACTGCTCATCACCCATGACATTTGTGATCCATGACATTTGTGATGGAAAAGTAATATATTGTACTAAGGACATAGCTGTTTTCTGAAGTGTGCCTATTTAAAGGTTTTATTTGACCTTCCAGAATGTAATATTCAGCTATCTCTGAAAATCAGAAGAGGAAGAGTTAAAATAATGCAACTTTGAAAGTAAAGAAATAAAGAATTAAGGTATACAACCAACCCTGTAACGCAGCTTAACTCTGCCCACCTGGTTCTAGCAAAAGCCGTGACAGATATTTTCTCAAGTATGTATGACACTGTGATGGACAGAAATGGCGATTAGGAGAATGAGCCCTTGTTTGTTACACCGTGTTCCACAGGTTTTACTTCCTGTGCCAGTAATGTTCACTCTGCCTGCACTCTCTGAGACAGGTGTAGTTTTACTAAGTAGTGGGGGACCAGGTGGAGAAAATTGTTCCAGTTAATGTCTGAGAGCTGGTGGCTTACACATGCTTTACCTCAGCAGTTTTTAAAGTTGTTTCAGCTCTATGTAAGAGTTTAGCAACATGGACTATCAATGGTCTGCTGATAGATCTGACAAATCTCTGTGACTCAGCAAAAAGTAAATTAAGACAAAACCTTTTAATGAAGCACTCAGACATGACCATGTAAGCCAGCTTGAGGTGACCTGATGGAGTGAGTTCAGGGTTTCATTTGACAAGTCACTGATTCTGAAAAGTGAATTACCAAGTTTTGTCTCCCTCATGTAGCAGTTTCAGTTGCACTAGTCTTTATAGTGCTACCTCAGAGTTACATTATGTGGCTGTTTGCTGATTTCTTCTTTGCTAAAAGAGTAATGGAGATATGAGTGAAGAAGAGAGCAAAAGTAACAGACAGGGATCTCTATAATTTTATAAAACAGCTAAATGTATTAACTGTCATGAGTGCAGACAGAGAAAGATCTCATCCCTTCCTTCTGTTCTAGCCTACCTCCTGTGTTCAACCAACTGTAAAGGAAGTATTCCCCTTATCTGGCAAACCCATTTTTATAACTGATCAGGTTATTTTAAAAACAGAATTGATTTAGTATGCTATCAGACAAAAACTAAAGCTAGTTCTCTCACTGTAAGCACAGCACAGCCATGAGAAGGAACGTCAGAGTGTGCCAAAATATCCTGCTTTGAGTAGTACAACGCTCTTGTTTCAACTGCTATTCTGTAATCACATTCTCAGTATCTTGTGATATTGCATTCTCAATATTGCAGAGATGACTGGTCATACATACAGATGACTCCTTTTTGAATCTGATCTAATTAGGGAATTCTGCCTCAGAAGAGAGGATGTCTGAATGTTTTGGGGTTTTTTTAATATAGTTTGAGTTCTTGTGCCAATTTCAAAGAAGCCTGTGAGGACACATTGATACTGGATCTATCTGTGTGATGGAACATTTTTGAAATGACAGAGCTGGAATTCACATCATCCAAGTAAACAGTATTAGCCCTATGATCCCCAATTACCAAATATTTAAGACTATATTGTCATCATTCTTCTTTTTGTGGTTTTCAGCGGTCTGAATGTTGTTCAGCGTAATGAAACAAGGCACCATAAAGATATCTTAAGTCTGTGTTAAGAACATTGTTTATACTTTAAAGAAGTATACTGCCTCCAGCAGCTCGGTAGCAATTTAACTACCCACAGAACAGAGACTGCAAAAATCTTAGCTTCCAACAAAGAGATTGCAGTTAGTTACTAACAAAGACCTAGTCTTAATGCACTTACAAGTAACTGAACCCTGAATAACTCCAGTATTAACATAACCATCACCACAACCCCAATGCAATGGGGCTGAACTCTCCAATATTAATTCCAGATGGTTCAAATCGTTTTGGAAAAGAGGAGAATCAAAGCTCATTTCCAGGTAGCACAAAATTGGAAGGGTCAGAGAGGTTGGTACTTGTTTGCTTGTTTAAAGGAAAGTTGTCCCAAGGAGTCTTACAACAAAATCAGTCCAAACTTAGTCCACAAAACTGGCAGAAATACACCAAGTTACAAGCTGTACAAAAGAGCTGAACTGCAAACAAGTAACTTTCCAGTTGGATTACAATGGCCTTCCTGTTACAATGTATGACATGCTGCCCACTTTGGAAAAATTAGAATATGTTGGCAATGTTCATCAGAGATTACTGCCCATACGCCTTAGAGTTCCCTTTTCTAAAAAGAACAAGTAACTGTGCAAAGTTTCAAATAATATTGTATACATTCTTCCAGTAATTTCTAATTCTCTTGTTTTCTCTATTGTTAATAAGGGTGAAATCTCTTACTTATTGGAAGGCTTCTGATTTCCTGCTTGTCCTTGTTCATCTTGCTTTAATCCTGCAAGCAAAGCATCTCTGGAACAGTGCTTATCCTGCTTGGGGGAAAAAAGAAACACAGTGAGAAAGGTACATGAAAATCTACCATGAAAATTCTACTCTTTTTTTAAGTAATATGTGAAAGAAAATCTCCACCTGTAAGTGGGTAATGAAGGAAAACCTCTGCCGCTGGAAAGGTTCACAACCCTCCCATAAGCACTGTCCTGGGTAGACATCTTTTCCTCCATGTTCGGTTGCTGCATGATAGAAGACCTGTGATGGTGTCTGAAACCATCTACAAAAAGAAGGGGAGAAAAATGTAAGTGTATTTTTTCTGGGTAATGTTAAAACACGAATAGTACAAACACAAACCTATTCTGGCTCAACATTTTTATTTTCTGGATTGAGCGACACATGGTAAAGGAAAAAAAATAACATTTTAAGGAGAAAAAAAACATGTCTATGTATTACCAGTGAGCCACCAAGAAATGGCAGTATGATTTCTGCCAAATCTGAAATATCTCTAGTTTTATAATTTACTGAATAAATAATACATGGTTAATTCTAACAGATCCATTTTCTGTAGTGCAAGCAAAATACAGTGATAAACTATAAACAGCTAAAGAAGTTGATTATCCCGCATTTCTTTTCCTTCCTTACTGGCAGCCATACTGAGATGTTATTTGAACTTAATTGGGAAAGAGAGATGCATACCATTCATCTTATTTGCTTTCAAATACTGCATGCTTGTCAAAACTGACAGAAAAAGAACGTGGACTAAAATGGATGCTCATCAGCACCTGAATTCCATATATTGGGAAAATGACCAGATATTATTTCATTGAGGTGCACACAAGTTGAGAAATGTCACTCACGTCACACTTTTGAAACAACTTAATTCTCAATTTTAAATTCATAGACTTCTGGAGTAGTTTGGGTTGGAAGGCACCTCTAAATAGGCCATCTAGTCCTACCTCTTTGCAATTATCAGAGACAGTTTCAACTAGATCAGGTTGCTCAGAGACTCCATCCAACCTGACCTTGAATGTCCCAAGACACGGGGCACCTACCACCTCTTTGGGCAACCTGTTCCAGTGTTTCACCACATGAATGTGATTTCCAAATCCTCAAACCAAGTATTTTGCTTGCTGACAACACTAAACCACAGGACATCACGTATTTAATCAAATTAAGTGTTTCTGCATCTATATAAATGCTGAAGTTGTCCTAAGTCTGGCCCTGTCTACCTCAATTGTTTACTTCATGTTCCCTGTATGTTACATCTGGTGAAGCATGTGTGACATACCTTACAGTGAGTTCAGCCTGGTAAGGGCTTTCTTCCATTTTAGAGGCTGGTAAAAAAGTTACAACTCACTGCGAATGCCATCTCAAAATGCTGAGGAATCAACAGTTCTAAGCTGTATATTCAGATTGTCACATAGATAGATGTAAAACTGTAACTTACACGAGATGGTAATGGAGAATCACTACATTTCAAAAAATATGAAATTAAAATAGGAATTACTCAAAGTCTAGATACACCTTAAAACAGATCTCAAGTATTACAAATCCCACTCCTTACTTCAACAAAAAAATTGACCAAAATAAAGAAAAGACTTAGCTGCTCACAATTCAATACAACTGATCTGGTTCATTAATACCCACTTCAGGCTCAGACATAAGAGGTCTAAGAACCTAGCCACTGCCATTTGGGAAGTCATTACCACCAGTTGTCTTTACACACTTCCTGGACTCATGTCCCTGGCATAGCAGTCTTACTGAACAGGCATATGCACCCATCTTAGGAACTATGGTTCACGTGCCAGCATTTTAGTTTCAGTTAACAACAAAAGTATTTGCATTAACATGTTTCACTGGGCTGAAGACTGCCAAGAGGGAGATGACTTCCAACCAGAGCTGCCAAGGATGAAGCAACATCTTAAACCTACAGAAGCTGTTTATGGACATATTCAAGTCAGAACTCTCAGTATACAAACAGCAGATCAGTAGGTGATTTGATCCATCCATCTCCTTCCACATCATGCTACTCATTTCAACACTGTTCATTATGTAAATGTATCTGCAATGGATATATGGGTCCAGTACAGAGACTGTATCCACAAAAGGTGTCAAGGAGATTATTTCACCCAGAGACAAGTCTCAGTTATAAAATGAACCCCACTGCAATAATCACCTGTAATTCAGCAATTGTGCAGCTTCTGTGCAGGCAATAAATATTACTCTCCTAAAAAGCATTTGTCTTTTCCATGCCATTCAGATCTTCCTGAAGGGAAGCAGGGAAGGAGAAATACCTGCCTCTTGCTGTTTGTCCACACAGCCCATAGTAGGAAATTAAAATAAAATGCTTTACATCTACATTGGCTCAAAAATGAGAGTTGATGTTTCAGAGGACAGAAAGAAGTCTTTCCATAATAAAGGGGAAGTCAATATGTGAGCTTAAGCTCAGCACAAACCTATTCATGAATAATTCCTGGAATGGATGAAACAATTAATAGTGTTAGTAATAGTTAATAATACCCAAAATGAGGTTTAAAACATTTTACTCAACATAGCAAGGCTTTAAGGAAAATAAAGCTATGTCAGCTATGTTGGTTCATTCACTGTATAATACATTCAGTGCGTTTAGAATCACAGAATCATTTATGTTGGAAAAGACTTTTAAGACCACCAAATCTGACTGTTAAGACAGCACTGCCAAGTCCACCACTGAACCATATACACATGTATCATATACATGTATCTACACATATTTGAAATAATTCCAGGGATGGTGACTCAACCACTTCCCTGGGCAACCTGTTCCAGTGCTTCAGAACAGTTTTGGTGAAGAAATTTACTACCATTTGGCAGAGAGAAACCATTAAATATAGTAATAATAACAAAAATAACCCTAAACTGAGGACATGGTCAGTTGAGTCTAGATTCTTGATTCCCACTTAATTTCTCCATCATTCTGTTCAGCTGCTGAACAGAACATTGAACTAATAGGTGACTTGAAAGGCAATGGAGATTCAATACCGTTTCTAATTTACTTTTTAAATACAAAGCAATTCAAGAACAGACATCTCCTGCCTACCTGTGAAACAAAGTAGCAGCTACTATATTAAGCTGAATACAATTATCCCTACTTGCAGACAGTTGACTTCAAAGAGAAACACCTACTTTCTGTTACATCCTCAATGCAAAGTAGTGTGCTGAATGACACCTTTTAGAGTTTTATTTCCACTTCAGATACTAAATCTAAATACATCTCTGAAAGGCCAATCATGACAATTATTTGCATTACTGGGCCTGATCTGGTCGTAGTCTTCACTGCTAAATCTGTTGCATTTTACCTCAAAATGTTTGCATAATGTTCCAGAAAACAAAACAGCTGAATCTATACCCATGCTACTGGGATGTTGCTATTTATTTATTTGTGTTTCTTCTGATTCTCAGTAAAATGTTTTTGAAGGACTTCAAACTTGCTGGAATAACATTTTAAGCCAAAAAAGACTGACAGTGTAAGGTAATCATAACTGTGTTGTTCCTCCTCCTGCCCCAAAACTTGCCTGCATGTATCGATGTCCTAGTTCACATCTAACTATGAAGTAAGCTGATATTACATGTCAACTCTACACAACTCATCCTATATAATTTTAGACACAGAAGAAAGCTGGTGACTACTTATACTTTAAAACAGCAGTTCAGCAAACTCTAAGTTAGTATAAGTTGACAAGACTTCTGCTAAGAAACCACCCCAGCTTCTTACTTCCACCTCATTATAAGCCGCTGTTGTACCAAACACATGTTTAAGCATCTATTGTGCAGCCGGTAGAATAAGGCTTTATGGTTATATTTATTAGCAGTAAACAAAATTAAAAGTAAAGCTTTGCATGTATTTTTTTTTTACATAGAAGCTTAAGGGGTGGGGTCTACAGATTAACTGTCCTTCAGCACTCCGCTACCTCTGGTCAAACTTTTGATTTTCACCATGGGTTCCAAACATCCAAATCTCTCCATCATTTAATCCAACCTTTCTGAATGTCTATATGCCAGCTTTATGCCCTACCGCCTTGTCTTTATGCTCCCTTTGTCTTGTCCTACAAGGATGAAGTGTCTCACCCTTTTTTGTGCCTATCCTACTCATCACACAATTTTTCTGTTTTCAAGGCTACATTTGCTTCACAGATCTGTACCCTTCACTGAAAACCGAACATATTCACAAACCTGTGTTATTTTAAAAGTCAGTGTCAAGTTATACATACTGATAACAAAGATAGTATCGTATTTTGATAAGACTACTTTCAGAAGCCTGCTAGCTCACTCTTCTCTCTTTTATGGACAACAACTAATCAACCAATCAAAAACATCAAATCATTGCTGTCTATTCTGAAGGCTAAGTTCCATTTTGTTCCCTTTTCATGACAGTGGAGTTCTGTGGCACACGAATGGTATTATAATTACTAAAATTAGTCATAATCTGAGTAAGACTTAGACATAGAAGTGCAACACCGTTCCTGCAAACCTGGAAATAAAAGAAAAGTTAACAGCTGGAAACACAAGAAAATGCCAGGACATGATTTTTAATGGGACTACACAATTACTTTTCTATTTGTAACACAGACAACAAACTTCAGAGCTGGGAATTTTGTTTCTTTTTAACTTAACCATGTAACAATGTTTTATTTATTACTGAAGAATCAATACTCTACACCAAAGCTACATAACACTCATTTTATGCTCTGAAGTATAATTGAGAGCAATTAAATGTGTAGTACTCCCCTATCTCAGCTTTATCAACAGTTTTTCTTTGCCCACTAAAAATGTATAAAGTAACTTAAGGAAATAGAATGGATAGAGCTTGTAGAATCACCTTCTATATACAAACACCTGTTACATACTAGTAAAAAGTACTGAAATAAAGAAGCCATTTACTTTTTACAAGATTGCCACAGACACATGAAGTTCTGTCCAGGTTTTTTCATTTGCTCTGCATGCTGACTTGCTGCAGTGTACAAAGGTGGCTGCAAATTGATCTGCTGGCCCTGTACTTGCACTGTTGGTATTGACGTTGCAGGTGTGCTCTGTAGAAAAAGTTAAAACACAGTTTTAAACAGGGTTTATTTCAAGACCTGACTTACAGTTTACTGTTTGTTCAAAGATCTCGTTTTACATTTTAATCCAAAAGTTTTCCGCTTTTAACACCTTGAATAATCATTAATAGACACAGTAATGAGAGACATACATCATCTACACTGTAGTGTTTATGCAGAATTTTCTAATATTCAAATTGCTAAACCTTATGCTTAAATTCCAAATACAGAATTACAGACTGCAAAAGAATTTCTTAAGGCCACTAGTGGAGTACAGGTTAGCATTATGCAAAGGCTTTATTCATTCTTTAAGAAAAGGAAAAAAACATGCAAACTTAAAGGGATTGCAGTATCAACACAAGGAGTAGATGCTTTCCTACATAAATGTAGGTGAAAATATTGCTAAAGGAAATTAAATGAGCACTGACACATCTATAAACTACTTTATGTTCTTTGATGAAATGGCTTCATGTGCTGCATCTCTGGGATTCTTGAACTGCTACATTAGTACTCAGCGCATAAGAAATGGTGACGTGAACAATGCAGAAAAAATGCTATCAAAGAACAGTTGACTAAAACTATGACATACCCTTTTCTCTATAAAACTTGGCAAATGATGCAGTTCTTCAAGCTCTTGCAAAACCAGCCAGCACATACACCTTTATACAGAACACCATATGCTCACAATGTCTAAACGTGTCATACAAATTATATACATTCAAATATAAACATTACAGAAAGGGAACATACGTTCCTTTTGTTCCCTTGCAATACTACAGGACACTTATTTTAACAGTCAATAAAAATTACCTTAGAAATGACCTTGAAAAAAAGATAAAAACAAAGCCAAAATACATTATTTTTCTGAATAACAGATATTGAATGCTAGATTTCCCATTTCAGAATACTATTTACATCTGAACACTGTTTCTTTATTTTTTTTCCTGGAAAGGACTGGTCAGCAAGACATTAACAAAGATAATTAAAAAAAAAAAAAAAAGTCAGCTTTTGAATATTATATGAGATTGAAGACTAACATTTAATTTTCCCCCTACTGTTACAAAAGGATCATTAACGGTCTTGTGAAGAGACCACGCAAAACTAATTTCAAGTCTGTGCTTAAGAATACTATAAAAGAAGCACTTTCAAATGGCGCATACAACACCCTGTTTACAACTTTACAGCTCTGTTACTGAATAGCTTTAGACTTGAACTATAAAGACACAGTTAAGTGCAACTTCTAGCATTTAATTTGCTTATTGTTCTTATGTTTTCTTCCTGCTGCTCTCTATTGGCATTATGGACAGTAGTCACAAGGTAATGAGTTGTTAACCATCATAGATTGTGCAATGCTAATAACGTGACCTTTTGGTCATGACTGAAAACCAAAATGCTTTCCATATCCAAGCATAAATGCCGATAAAAAACAGAAAACAAACTCCTGAACACAACTACTGTATGATGCCTGTGATCTGCAAATGTGAAAAGCTGCAAGAAAGGACTTGAGTCCATTAGTCATAGCTACAAATTATGTTGAACTAAGCAATGATTTTCATCTAAAGATCCCTTAAGATATTTTACAGATTAGGTAACGATTCTTCATGATATATTTTTTAACAAAAAGGAAACAAGTGAATCTTTTTAAAATCACCATTTCTTTAACATTGCATTTTTGAAGTGAAAACGAAAGTAAAAATCATCACGTGTCAGCAGTACAGCTTGTCTTGCCATCTTCACTTGGCATCCTGATATTGATAAATCGTGTTGATTTTTATGGTGACTTTTTAATCCCTACAGGCCTTCCATCTCATCTAATGTGCTGGAGAGAGAGTTTACTGAATGAATTCAGTATTTCATTTAATTCTCATCATTCAATTTGTGATTTGTGTATTATTTACTTCGTTCAAAGCAAGCCCTGCAATTAATCCAAAATCATGAATTTTCTCAAGGGTTTTCCTGAAAAGCTCTTCTAGTGGTATTCAAAACGTTTTAAACAAGGAAATCTGAGATATACAATATAAAATGTTACATGCTGAAAGAGCACAGAAAGGAAATTAATTTACAGGACAAAGAGTTAAAATTCAGTTTCCAATTTCTTTCTACCTTTTTTTTTCCCTGAGAGAAAAAAGCTGCCAAATTGATTTTTTTTTAATGCCATTATTTTACATATCAATAAATAAAGCAAAGTTACATTTGTTTTCACAGGTTTTAATTTAGAAACCTAAGTTGCATGTTTGAATATCTAAAAGCTTTCCTCTGTTCAAGAGAACAGAAACACAGTTAATTTTTGTTCTCTTTTAGTTTTTTCCTCCTCCAATGTATCTGTTTAGCAATAATTTTAGTATACCTAAAATAAGGTATACTCTGTGTTTTTCAGAAATGGAACTCCTTTTTTTCCAGAAATGTATCCAGAAATACTTGCTATGTCCTACCTAGTTTACAGTACTGATCTGCAATAGTTATGTAAACTAATTTCTTTTATTTTTCCTAATGAAGTCTTTCTGGGAGAATGTCTAGACTAAGGGACTTTAAACTGGGGGAGGGGGAAGGAAATCCAGTATATCCATGAAAACTAAAAGTAAAGCTAAGAGTTCTCTGCTAATGAGAATGGACTGTTTACAAAAGACACTAATTTATCTTTATCCACAAGAGGTCCTCCAGTTGGTCACACCAGGTCCCTATGTGGTAGGGGTAACAAATCTTATGGCTTGGGGTCAGAAATGGCCTCTACCTCTGTTTCAGTGAATGAGTGGTAACATTTCTTTTATGTACTAACGTACAATTATTTTAGCAAGATACTTGCCCCGTTCATTTAAAAGGCCTACTGCACCATCAGCAAAGTAATACAATGTATCCTAGTGTGATGGGGGTCCTGCTGACATACAGAGCCATGTGCAGTTTAAAAGCACTAGGCTGCATTTTTTTCTCCCACCACAACCATAGCAAATACATACAATTCAACATAAACAGTTATTACAATTATTTTTTCACTTACTATACAACTTAACAGTTTGGTATTATGACATTTTATGCTTAGTTTCTTCGTGACAATGAATACATATAAAAAGATAAGGTAAAAGTTGAAAATTAATATAGCAGAATTTCAGTACACAGAAGGAGTCAGGTGGATGGATAGGCACTAAAATAAATGTTGTTAGACTACTGAAGTTTAAATCTCCCTATAATACTCTGCTTCACAGTGAAGAACAATAAAAGCACAGAGACTGCATAATTCAGTATTCCAGCTGAGAAACAAGTTTGATCTCTAAGGATGTATTACACCTCCACCTGCTTTCTGGTGCATGGTTAATTCTCGGCTTCCCCAATCAACAGAGAGCAGGAGCAAATAGTTAACACAATGATCACAGCTTTTGCCCCCTGAATTTCCATACTAGGACGTGGCCTTAAGAGAAATGTGTGTGTGTTGTTTATGAGGGGATGCCAGTGACGAGCAGAGAAATTATTACTTTAAAAGCCAGATAAGGCAATTTAAATCAGATTTGCTCACTTCTAGGAACTTGGCATGATATCAAAGCATTCCTTCAAAATGCTTTGGGACAAAGCAACATGGTTATGTTCAACAGATGTTTTGGAGGCGTTTGAAGAGGAACAAGAAAAAGTAGGAAAGAAAGTGTACAAGTGTACAACTGCTCATTTCTGCTTCTTCCACAATGCCTCAGGAAAGCAGTAACCCAGGAACAAGGGACACCAAAACAAAAGGAGGCCAAGAAAGTAGAGGGCCAGTTTTGTCTTCTCAGACTACATTTTGCGAGCTTACAAAATACAGATTAAAATACAATAACCCACAAAAGATTGCAAGACTGTATCATGTGTTCTTCCTCCGAAATAACTCATACAACAATAGCCCATCTTTTAAATTAAAAAATAAAAATCTTTGAAGGCAGTAGTAAGTT
This sequence comes from Ramphastos sulfuratus, assembly GCA_013399055.1. Lineage (NCBI taxonomy): Eukaryota > Metazoa > Chordata > Aves > Piciformes > Ramphastidae > Ramphastos > Ramphastos sulfuratus. The sequence continues at coordinate 136,587 of WBNM01044727.1, read as the reverse complement.
ATTTTTCAATATATGCTGAAGCATATAATTAATGACAAATAATCACAGCTTATATACAGATGATACCTCTGATCTAGCTAGCATGACACAGGCTGTCCCATAAATAGCAAGTGTATAATTTTTATTATTTTAGTAGGGCAATCAAATCAACATTTCACCCGCCAAGTGTATGGGACCAGCCCATTTCAAACTAGCATTCATATATTGAATACATCTTCTCTTTAACTTTTAAAATCCCTTAAGGATTATTTCACTCTCTTTCTTGTTTTCCTTAACTTTCATGTTGCTGGTCCCTTCCTCCCCTGTTTGTTTGCCCTTCCCTATCTTCAGTTCGAAGAAAAAAAAAGAAAAGAAAGAAAAAAGAAAGAAAACTTGTTAACTGTTGGTCCTGATTTCTGACCACCAGATGAAAGAAAGCCTAAAGAACTTTCAACAGAAACCTAACTTGACACAGAAAAAGAAGCAGCACTAGCCATCACCTGTTGAATTTTGAGTTCTAGCAGAAAGTCCATTAAGTCGGTATTTCATAAAAAACAAGCAAAACCCCAAATAAACAAACAAGGATGACCTGTCTTATCTCAAGGTCAAAATGCACTAATGTATGCTCAGGACTTCATTTCCTCTCACTGTTCTATCAGAACTCTGTGACTGCCAGTCTCTACTATTCTATTCTTCCCCCCCCCCCCCCCCCTTATTTAAGTTAGTAACATCTATTGGAGAGGGATTTTCTGCCCATGTAGAAGACTAAACTAAATTGTAGTAACTGGAATAATCTCAAACACGATTATTTGTACTTATTAACACTCATACAAATGATGGTGATAACTCTTTTCTAGCAAAGTGTTAGGGAGAAACCATTTCCATATGCTTAAGGAAAAAAAAAAGTTGATCAATTTAAAAAATGCCTCTCTCCAAAGTTTGTCAAACAGAAAAAAAAATCCCTGAATGTTTTTGTTGTTGATAAAACAAACATTACAAATAGTTATATTGGTTTATTAACAAACTATTTCAGCAAATTTGTAAACCAATTCTTTCTGCTGATTATAGTAAACCCCTGAAAAAAGCCTTTGAAGATCACATTTCAGTGCAAGAATACTGCAGTGATTAACCTACAAATAAAACATACTCACCTCTTGCAATAACGAGCAAGAATGAAATGTAGAACAATGCTGCATTTTCACAAGATCATACAATAAATTATTGTTGCTTTCAGAACAGCTAATTCTTTAAGGAAGAAACCAGTAAGACATTCTTTTCTTAGTGTATATTACCAAGCCACAGTTTTAAATTCCACTGTTGTCACTGACATTGAATAAGTACGCAAATGTTAGACATTCAGTCCATGAAAGAAGAGCACCTTAATTTTCTAAATGTTTTAAATACTATGCACAAGGTATCAACCAATTTCACATATTCACCTGTGCCATTTCACAGTACAGTAAGGATCACAGTTAGAATAAACATAAAAAGAACTCTGCAACATACCTGTGTGACCATGCTTTGTATATACGTGGTTGGATGCTGCTGCTTTTGTTGAACAGCACTTTCTATTGCTACTTTCGCTACAGTGCTTGGATCCGCTCCAGCTGGCACAGCAACCATAGTTGCACTGCAACCAGCATTGTTTGGGTCACTGATTGTAACAATTCTAACTCCTACTTTATTTGGAATTCCTGGAACAGTTTCCCTGTCATTATCCTCTGCTGGCCTCTTTACAGTTTTGCATTCTGCTGTGCCATTAGTAGACCGAACTTCGGATGACAGGGTAGACTGGGACACTCTAGGTCCTGAGTGTGGAACAGCTAGGATTTGATGCCCCTGTATAACAGAGGCTGTAGATTGTGGTGAGACAACTACACTTGGGCGTTGCTGAGGCACATCTGAATTCAAACTTGAAGCTAGAGGTCCATTAGGTAAATCAGTGTTGGTACCACTAAGTTGCTGGGTTAACAGTTTTGCAGCCTCCTGTGTACCGCTTACAACAGGCGAACTACTCAAAGTTAATACAGGCCCATTAGAAATTCTTTCCCCTTGATCACCTTTGGCAGTATCTTGCTGCGTGGCATCCAAATTCCCTTGTTGTTCCACTGAAGATATCTCACCATTTCCTAAATGATTGGAAGTTTTGTGATTTGGAATGTTTTTGCTCAAATAAGAACCATCTCCTTTATCAAAATCACAGATTCCATTAACTAGGGGCTTCTTCAAATCACTTTTAATTTCCTGCGTGTCCATTTGTTCAAAGTTCTGCTTTCCAGGAGCTCCGTTCTCACCCATTTCTAATGATGGCCCATTACTGACTTGTGAGCACTGATTGGCCTCATTCTGAGTTTTCCCTGAGTTAGAAGGAGGTAGACTGGAGTCACTATACTTTCTCCCATTTAAAAGACTTCCCACCTGCATTTCATTTTCTTTTGCATCCCCATTGCTGGTGTTTGCAGCTCCTCTTCGGCAGGAAGGGTTCTCCATAACTTCAATTTTACGTTCATGAATGTGTAAACCTGTTGCTTCCTTTGCTTCTTCCTCCTTTTGGCAAATTATTTTATCACCTTTGAACAGGGGAGCAGCAGTACACGGTGATTGTCCAGCTGAAGGTGCTTGAGTAGCTGGAAGTGTTTGCACCTGTAGCCCAACTCCTGTCTGTGCTCCACTCACTGCAATTCCTGCTGGAGCAATGATTTGAGTTGCATTTCCCTGACTCACAGTTGCAGTAGCAAAACTCGTATTTGGCACAACTGTTATCGTAACCTGGTTGCCAGTAGTCCCTTGGAAAATAGTTGCTGGGCTGTTTGAGATCAACTGGCCTGGCAATATCTGTAAATTAGAAATGGGTACTGTTTGTACTGCCCCTTGGGGCTGGATTCCACCTGGGACCAGTTGAACATTTTGCTGTCCAACTAGTAGCTGCTGAGTTGGAGACTGTCCTTGAACTCCAAAACCTGGTGCCTGGTTATTTGCCATCTGATAAACCACCTGAGGGCTAGGAGCTCTTGCATTGTTGGGTGGAGGAATCTGTGGAGCTGGGAGTATAAGCTTCCCCCCTGGAGTTGAGGGGCCTCTTTTTGGAAGAAGCAATTGTTTTATCAGACTAGACTCAGAGTTAGGCTGGCCAACTCCTGTATTAGCTTGTTGTGACTGAACTTGCATTTGTATTGGTGGTTGTACCTGTACCTGCTGCTGTGATGATGCTGGTGAGTGTTGCTGCTGCTGCTGCTGCTGCCTCTTTACAGAAAGCATCTGGCTAACAGTAGGAGGGGGTCCTTGTGACTGAGGAGTGGTAGATGGAGATGACATAACTGTAGGGACCTGATTATTTGTAACTGGACCGGGGGATGGTGAAGAAGATGGAGTAATGCTTGGCTGTCCAGTCAACTGGACAGTTTGACCAGCAGGAATAGAAGCTGGATTAGCAAGCACTATTTGATGAATGGCTGGTGCATACGCTTGACCTTGCTGAGCTGGCTGGCTTACAATCACTACACTTTGCTGGGATGGTGGTGGAGGCTGCTGCTGTGGCTGCATTGGCTGCTGTACCATGGCAGGTGGAACTTGCTGAGATGGCAAAGGCTTTGGTGCAATGTTCTGAAACCCTACCCTAGATGTTGGTGGGTTTTGGACACCTGCGATTGTAACCACCTGCCCAGCTGCTACTTGGAAATTTTGAACTGTGGTGGCAGAAACAATGTTAGATGCAGAAGTTGTGACGTACTGCTGTGGTGCTATGATGACTGTATCTTGTTGCTGGTTACCAGCAGAGGACTGCTGAGATGACGTCTGCCCAGGCTGTGATGATGTGCTGATTAGCTGTTGACCCTGTGAAACTGCTGTACTGCATGCTGGTATGTTTTGTACTCTGCCAAATATATGACCCTGAGGTACAGCTTGCTGAATTACCGTAACAGGAGTGCCTGAAGATATCTGTCCCGGTACCACTGCATGCAGTGGAGATTGCTGAATTACAGGTTGGTGGTGAAGCAACGTCTGAGAACTAACAACAGTAACAGATGGCTGCTGTCCTGCAGTGCTGTGATTTTGATTAGAAGCTTGTGGTGCTCCTCCAACAGCAATAGTAACAGGAACTGCAGACTGGGGAACAGAGCTCTGTATTACTGTGGCCTTCACTACTTCACAGGATATTGGACCTTTATTCTGTAGAACAGTCATTGGTGCATTTTGCTGCTGTTGTGTATGAATAGAAGGATTTTGTGGAATCCTAGAAACAGTCTGTGCCACAGTGTGAACACCTTGAATTGGAAAAGACATCTGTGTTGCTGTCAAAGGTGAAGACTGGTTAAAAGGGGTCCTCTGATAGTGATTTCCTACGCTTGGTAGCCCATGTGGCATTCCTGTTGAAATAAACACAGTGAAATTTTGAAAGCAAAAATTATTTCAAAACACATTAACCTAACATTTTTTTAAAAAAATCCAAGGCTTGAATTTGCAATTCTGTATGAAGCAGTTTCTGTTCTCAGCTGCACTGCATCTGAATTAATGATGCTGCAACAATGGCTTGTTTGCTGACTGGCAATTTTATGAGTTACATGTTAAAATACTAGAACAGCATGTAAACACACACTGTATTACTATTCCTAAGATTATATTAAATAAAATCAGTCAAAACATGTGGCCCCAGATTCCAGCACTTACAAACTATTTTCAAAAACTTTAGTCTTTTATTGTACTTTCAGAATCTATGCAGAATATGATTTCCAATTAGTTTAAAAACCTGCTGGCGAAGGAGACGAAGACACATCAGGAATTGAATCAACCCGGACGACTGGGGTAGACGAAGTTGGTTGCTGCTGATAGTACATCTGAATGGGAAGTGGTATAGCTCTTCTTTTCACTCCTACCACATGTATATGTGCTTGACCATTGTTACTTGGATCTTCTACTCTCTTCACTGTATGATTTGGAAAAACAGTTCTGCCAAACACAACATAAATTTATGTTAATAAACACAGTAACTCAACTCTCCTACAATGCTTTTGTTTTAACCAACTGCTCTTGTGTGCAGAGTAACTGCACTAATGCCTGCATCTTTGAAATACAGCAGGATTCTCCAACAGCACCTGATTATTCATTAAGGACTATCAGATCCACCAGATGGTTAGAACAGAAGCTAAGTGAAAACTACCTGGGAAAGAACTGGAAGGACTATACACAGAGAATGAAACCTATCATAGATCCTGAAACAGAGTGAAATCAAATTAAACAAACTGTAGACATTTGTTTCAATTAAAATTCCAAAACTGGATGTCTTTCAAACTCAGTAGATCTTCTCTCAAATACTTCTCTCACATACTACTACTTCTTTATAGATGCATGAATTTTTGTCTTACCGCAGACATTTATAAAATCCAGTTGATGTCAGGATTCCGCCTCGAGCTAATTTACTACAGGTAGAGAGGTATTCAGAGTACATTTCTGCCCGAGAGACTGAGCAATCAAGATTCACCTCAAAGTGTGCATTTAACCTGAGGATGCAAAAACAAAATATGATGCAAAATAGAGAGTACTTTTAAAAGGGTTGTTAAAACAGTTCTGTCTGTATTAGAGACTTTTGAGACCAGGTAACGACACAGAAAATATCATTTAAGTATACTGTGTTGTCAAATGTATGTTCAAGACTTTCCTTCTCACAGCTTATGACTCAACACATGGGACCCCTAACACATGCAGTCAGTTTTATAGGCAACATCTTATTTACATGCATAATATGCAAAATAGCCTCTCTAGATGCATTTTTTATTACATATTCAGAAACACACCCAAAAAAGAATTGTTTGGTGACATCTCCCTACAGCTCTGCTTTTATTTCTTAATGATTCTACTTCAGCAAAAAACTGACTGAATGCTAATTAATTCTTTATCAGAAATTTCTATGAGAAGTCAGTGTTTGTATCACAACTAAGATTCTGTTGACTTACTCTAAAATACAAGCAAAATCAGAAACAGAGTTAGTACTACGCAGACAATAAAATCTTTGAACAACCTGTTCTGTCTAACACTCAATTTCCAGGGAAAGCATTTCTATCTCCTACAGACTCTTCACAGGAACACAGACCCTTCAACTCCCAACTAGGAAATTGTGAGAGAAGGTTCTATTGAGTTTACTTCTTTCTTTCAGATTATTTCAACCCCAGCAGCAAATGGAGGTGAGAAACAACTCTCACACAACGTTCAAATACCAACACCAGAACACAGGCTCAGACAGAATAAAAACGCTTTTTAAATTGCCAACATTTACTATACAGCAATAACACTTAGCAAAACTACACTGCATTCTCCTTTGTAGAGTCTGACACTCCCACTTGAAAGAAAAAAAGCAAATTATTACATTCTTGAAATTCTGTTCTCTCGCAACCAGAAAGAGCAAGTACAATGTCATTTCTCCTGAGGCCAAGTTTATTATTATAAAAATTGAGACCATGCTGTATAGCAGAAAGTCTAGGTATTAATAAAATTTGACATATCAGACAAATGTTGTCTAAGTTGGGTATGTCATACTAGGCTGACACTAGAACTGGTACAAGCAAGCCGAAGATACTCAGGACTTATAACGGTGAAATGAGATTTGTGATTAGCACTTTACTGTCAGATGCACTTACCTTACAAGGATCTCCTACTTGGGCTAAGCTGGCTAATAATCCAGGAAGGTCAGCTAAAAAACCTTTTCTCACTGCAGCTTCTCACTGAAGACAGTAACTTTTCTAAATTCTGCTGCTGTGATTTACTCATTTTCCCATTTATCTCAGTAGGAAGCAAGGACTAAAACCTACCATGAACATTTACATGAACATAAGACACTCCACATTAGCACTAAAGAAAATGCTTGGAAGAGGCTACTCCTCTGATCTCAATTTACTGCCTATTTTTTTTTTCTTGGCAGTACAGTTAATGTTAACTCAAATTTTTCACTAGCTCATCGCTATCTAAGACTAACAGGAAGAAAATCAAAGAGCAGAACTATACTATTCAACACTGACAGGCTGTAGAAGCACACAGAACCAGAAACAATACAGACATTCAAAATTTTCCCAGCATAATACTCTGTAGTTTGCTTCAGCATTTTCTGTCATTTGATGGTATCACACAGAAGCATACCATACTTAGAATAAGAGTTGAAACTTCTCTTTTATAGTTTATACAGAGGAAAATTCACCTTGCCTTGCCTACAACTTCACTGTCGAAAGCTAGATGTCTAGTGGTCTCTATACTCAACAGAAAGATGATACCAGCAGGTAATTTGTAATCTGGTCGGAAACTAGGCAGGCAAAAGCAATTCATTTTACTACTTGGGGAATCTCCCACTCCATTAATTAAAAAGGTAGCCTAGAAAACTTGGTTTGGCTAGAGATGAACTTGCAGATCATTAAATCGAGCTGCAGTGATTTCAGCTCCAGCTATCCCTCTTTAAATGTCTGAATCTTTAAATTTCTCAGTCTTTCAGCAGCACACACAAATACTCTGCAGTGTGCAAAGAGAAGCATAGGAACAATACCAGCTGATTCACAAGAATCTGCAACATTTCTCTCATACGGTCAATGCTTGCTGGAACCGTAAGTGAAACTAAATCACGACATAAAGCCCTAAGCTTTGTCAAATTCTATCCACTTTACCTTGAAGGCCCCTGTCTGATCAGTAAGGCAACAGATGAACATAGGAGTTGTGAAGCAGCAGAGGTGGTAGGGTCCACAAGGAATCAAATACAAATATTCAGAATGTGAGCAGATTACTTAAGTCAAATAATTCAGAAGGACCACTCTAAATATGTGACATCAAAAATATTAGTTGAAAGCAAGAGAATTTGGATAGGAAAGGATTTGATCTTCCTTAACTTGCCTGACGTTCACAATGATCACAGGAGTTTTGCAGGGTTTAGCTTCATAATTACTTCTGTATTGGTGGAGTAATACAGCAACACATTACCAGACTAAAACATTCATGAAAGCAGATAATGCTGCTTACTGAAAAAATAAATAATGTCGATCAGAGTTAAAAATCAAATTAAATCCTATTCTCTGAGAGAAGATGACCGATTTCAAATATCAGCTGTCAAGTGAACATTCTGGTTGAGTGTTTTCTTTCCTATTTCTTCAAAGCAATGACAGAATGGTTCCACTTTAAATTTTCCAGAAAAATAAGTCTAACAGTACATAGAGGCAAGTTAGAAAATTCTGTGACACATGAATACAGGCATTTTTTGCTTTTCTTAATTACTGGCATAGAACTATACACTTACCACTGACATGCAAACTTCTCACTGTCTATTTCTACTATTCCTGGTGGTGGAGCAACATGTGGTGCTGTCCTAGAGGCTGTGAAGAATGAGGGAAAGAGAAAAACAAGAACTTGCTGAAATTATTTTTATTCTTCTGAATGAAGCACTTCAAGTCCACCACTTCCACCAGTATAACCTCTCCTGTGGATGTAATCAAGGAGATATCTAGCTAAGGCAATTCACAAAGCTGTGTTGTACCTCAATTAACTAAAGTGAAGCAGGGAATGCCAAGGCCACAGCAACCACTGATGTGCAATCATGATGTATATAGTCAGTGAATGACAGCTGCCAGATTCATGACAGTGATGCTTATCTCAAGTACTTTAGACTACTGAGCATGATTTGAATGGCACCATATTTCACCAGCACAAGCACAAATACACAGCAACTATTTTTCCAATTCTGAAGTGGAAGCAAATGTAATGCAAATAATTTTGTTGCAATTTCACATCAGTTCCTTCTACTCTGTCTTTTTCAAACCTTAGTTGCATTCTTTTCTAGTCACGTTTGCTGTGCTATCTGCATCCATTCCAGAAACAGGACACTTAAGACATGCCAACATCTGCCTAAACGGTTCTTTGTCCATTTTTTCCTCAGAACAAATAGCGGTGTTCCATCTTGTGTACACCTGTAGTATACTGCTGTGTGCTTTTACTAGTGAAGCCAGAATGAGCTACAAATGCTATTCCCCCAACCAGTAATAGTTAGCTGCACCATCAGCTTCCAAGTGACAGTACTGAATTCCAAAGTAAAACTGCAAAATTTTATCATCATTAAGATTTAATTTACAATTAAGAAAACACTTATAAAGCTTTAAACAAGTTAAAGTTTGGTTCACATTGCAGTAAGTTGTTCAGAAGCTTCAGAGGCATGATTCTTCCTGTCTATCTCACCTTTGCAATTTATCAAATACTACATGTTGTTGCCATTGATATTCTGTGTAAACCACAATATAAAATGGACCTCCCATACTCTGAAATTGTGGAAACAATCTAGAATAGATGCTTTCTCTTTCTACTGAACATATTAAAATAAGGAGCGTACATAACTTTCAGTAAATTTTCATATTAGCAACTAAAAGTTTAAGATACTTTTGAAGCTTCTTTCACAACAGTTTTGGCTACTATAGCTTTGTATTTGCTCTGTCTGGAAAAAAAAAAAAACAAAACAACTGTGTATAACACACAGTATAATGCTGTAATTAGTCATGTAAATTAATCAGAAACCCATCGGAGCCAAAAATCATACACGGCATCTAAGAAATACTGTAGAAGCATACATTCTCTTGCAGTGATACTAACCTGGGACACCTGTTGCATGTGCCGGTGAAGAACCATGATCCATTACTTGTGGTCTGACATCAGGTACTCCTTGCTGGGTAATGCACTGATGCTCAATGAGTTTTACAGCAGTAAGTGCATCAGGTCCAAACATCTGGATGTCCATAGAAACCAGACATACTAATGTATCTAAAGTATTAAATGTAAAACCAACAATGACATTAGGACAAGACAAATGAATACTGAGACATACTGATTTGCTCTAAACTTGCCATATGTTGGAAGAAAACAAGCCTTTGCATGTTTCTGTAGATTTCTGCTCCACCCACCTCCTGGCATTGAAAAACAAACCCAACTAACCAACCACCCATACAAACAAACAAACAAACCACACCCCACAAAACAAAACAAAACAAAACCACCAACCAACCAAAAAAACTCACTCCAACTTCAAAAGTTTTAGCATTCATAGTTACTGACATAATCAATTTCTTGAGGACGCAAAGAAAAAAAATTAGTAAAAATTCCTATTCTAGTATCCATCCCTAAGCTGCACACAAACACAGAAGCAAGCCACATTTTTAACCACTGAACTTGATATATTCTTAAGTCCTTTTTCTTACATAACTGTGAGTAGCAGATTTTGTTTCTCCCTTACCTATGCTCTTCTCCACTTTAGCAATCTTTGAGCAGGCCACTTCTCCCATTTCTGTAAGCATATATAGCACCTCCAGTGCTGAGATTACAAGCAGCACATCTGGTAGTGTGAGATGACATATGATCTCTTTATAGGATTCTTGATCCACATACTCACAAATTAAGACACCATTATCCTCAGCCTTACAAAGATTTGCCAAGATTTCCATGCCTGAAGAACAAATACAAAATAGTTTGAAACAGCAATAATTCCAATTCTAATATAAGAAGAACAGCCAGAGATCTTACCTCTCATTTTTAAAAATCTATCTCTTGACATGAGGCATTTTGTAACAGTGTGAAACATTAGATGAGTAGTTTTGAAATCAACAGGATCCAAAAGAAGCTGATGAGAAAGAAAAAACAAACTATGACTAACACAACCCAGATAGAACCAATGGCTCACATATTTAAATTTGCACGTGGAAATACAAGATTCAAAAGCGTTTAAATGTGACATACATAAATAACACTTGTGCTCACAAAAACAGAACCCTGGGAGCATTTTGAGCCCACTTCCTTCCCTTTTTCAGCTCTGAAGCGGCAGTCTAATTTACACTTTCCAGTGCTCAGAATATGCAAAGTAACTAAGTAACTTTATTCCCAGGCAGTCAAGAGTATATACAATTACATATTAATATCCAACAAAGAACAGAACTTGGTAAGTGACAAACTTTCCTTCATGAATGATATCACCATCGTTCATCTTGTTTTTATCTGCTTCTACTTCTCAATGAGAGCTCTCAGACATTGTAATACATAACACTTTCCTACTCAAGAGAAGCTAGACAGATGATAAATGAAAATACCATTTTTCTTCTTCAGTATTCCAGAGTGGACCAGTATTTCCAAGTCTCATTCTCATTTTACTTAATACCTGTGATATATTTTAAAATATAAGTGATATCTGAATATACCTACCTACAAAATCTGTATAATTTATCTGCACAATAAGACATCCTGAAATAGCATATTCTATTATACTCAAATCTCTTTTAAGAGTGATTTAGGCAGTATGCCCACTGGGCTAGCTTACTGATGACCACTACACAGGGCATAAAATGCTCTAGAATCACAAAATAATTTTGGTTGGAAAAGACCTTTAAGATTACTAAGTCAAATCATTATCTAACTCTACAGTCTAGCACCCTCTTTCTCAAATGTACTATTTTGAAGTTAAAACTAAAGGTAAAGTCTAATTCCAAAGTGAATAAGCTAAGGTACACTCTGCAGGATTTAACTAAATTCCTTCATTTTGTCTGGGAAACTAAACTGAAAATTACATACTAAATTTTTTATATCTCCCTACGTGACCAGTCTTCTTCATGTGATTCCATTTCAACAAACTGACATATATAACCTGTATTTTTGCCTTAGCTCTGAATTCTCATTTTCAAATTGCTATCTATGAATTCAGGGAATAATTTATTTCCTGCTTCATCCAACAATCAAGGAGGGAAAAAGAAAATTTAATTAACATTAGAGTCATGCTTTTATCAAACTGAATGTTAACTGTTCGGTTGTGAAGCACATTACCTCTGCTGCAATATTGCCCAGCGTGTCAAGCCCCAACTGCCGTAGAGAAATAAAGTGACTATGAGCAGAGAGCAGCAGGAACCGAAGACAAGTACGATTAGCTGCCAGAAGTTTAACATTTCCCTCTTCAAAAGAAAGATTACGTAAAATCACTGCGATCTGAAGTACCCGCTGCCCTTCAATATCGTTAATGCCCAATTTGCGAGGTGGATGAAATAAGGATTCCCAAATCCATTCTTCTGATGTAATATCTACAAATTAAACAAATAAACTTTAGTCCTTCCTTTACTGCATTTACCAACATGTATGGCATTTTAGATTAGTCAAGATGTCTCACCTTGAGATTTGCTTCTGTCGGAAATTAGATCACGAACTTCAATATCCTCAACAATATCCTTCCAAAACTAAAGAAAGAATTAAAAAATACACTTGTTTTCTAGGGGATTACATTTCTTTACATTATTTTTCTATTGCATTAAAATGTTGAAAAATATGAACAGGATTTTTCTTTCACAATTTCCTGGTACCTCGATTCACCAAATAGCAACTACATTTTTTACTCATGGGATAATATGCAAGATGTTCCATACTTTTAGAAATTCTCCCTCCAAGCACCAGAAGTACACATTCAAGACAAACCAATACAATCACAAAACTACTTTGCTGGAGTGTGTACTGAACCATATGGGCAGTTTTCCACAATCAGAAATACAGCAGTTATAAAGTGGAAAAGTAGCAGAGTTCATCCTCCTTCACCTCCTACAAACGACAAACTCCTAAAGCAGATGCCAACTCCTCTCATTCTCAGAAGATCTTACATTCCTGCTAGAGGTAAAACAGTTCGATTTCTATCTGGAGAGACTTTTTAAAGCTTTTTGCTATGTTTTCCACATCATCAAAAACTAATAAAGAGAGAGAATCAACACCCATCATCACCAAAGACCATTGTAAATACAAGCAAAACAGAATGCATCAGCAGACTGAAATTCAAGTTGCTTTACAAATGTATGGCCTTTTATGTAAATGTTATGTTGCTATTCCTGTTGAAATTCAAGAATTAATCAACAGATCAGGGTTTGAAAACTAAGAAAAACACACATTATGATGTATATTAATATTAAAATATATAATGATGTATTTCTTCTAATGTGTATATTGTAACAAAGGCATAAACATTCCTTTGACTAATAGAAGTTTATACATTTCACTAATGAAATGCAGCTCCTTTTTTGGCCATGATCATAGAATAAAAACTACAAATAAATCTGGATTAAAAGGGAAGGATTGGAGGTTCAACCAGCTGAACAGCAGGAGAAATTCTGCTATGCAAATGCAATTGCTAAATTACAGCATTCATACCAAGCTTGACACTACTATTTTCTTGAAAAATACAATACTAGAGATTTTCTAAATTGGAAGGAAAGGAATTTTACTCTCCACTGCAACACTGCTTAATTACATCCAAGTGCTGTTTAGTAAAGAGGATTATTTGCACAGAAAGGATTATTACCTTATTTTAGCAAAGACAAGAACAGCCAGATAGAAGTCTAACTTCTTACTGTTTGTGATAGATTTTTCTAATTAATACTGAGGCTACCACCAAGAGCCACAGAAGACCAAGGCATGGAGGTAAAATTTGCAGAATGTTCTTCATTTTGAGTTGCCTTTACTTTTAGAGAAGGAGCTAATTTAAGGAAGAGGTTTCAATTATTATTCTGAAAAGCACAGGGAAATGCATTGTCTGGAAATATACCAGTCAGTACCCACTTTCCTTTAGGATGTTTCCTTTTGGAAAACCAATGAATACAGTAAGACTTCAGATTTCATTGCTAGTTAAAGTTAAAAACCTCAGAACTTTTTAATATTAGTTGTTTAATCAACATAGGGATATTTTTTTTTAAGGTGAATATTGAACAGATTAAAAGACTCCAGTTTCAACTTGAATCTCTTTGGAAGAGGCTGAAGTCAACTACAATACAATGTTAAAAACGCTGTCACAGATTAACACAGCATAATCACATTTTGGTAGCCCAATCCTCCAATAATTCACTTTTCACTACTTATAAGTTAAAGCATGCAAGCCAAACTGAAATATTAAAAAAAACTCTGGCAATACAGAGGCAATACAATTCCTCTAAATGTTACGAGGAAGTTCTTTACAGTGAGGGTGGTGAGGCACTGGAACAGGCTGCCCAGGGAGGTTGTGAATACTTCCTCCCTGGAGGTGTTCAAGGCCAGGTTGGACGAGGCCTTGAGTAACCTGTACTAGTGGGAGGTGTCCCTGCCTATGGCAGGGGGTTGGAACTAGATGATCCTTGAGGTCCCTTCCAACCTTACCATTCTATGATTCTATAATACCAAGTCATAAAGGAGTAAATTTTCCTATCTGGAAAGAAAATTATCCCAGATGCTTTTCAAAGGGATAGAAAATGAGGATTTAATTTTTTTGCAGATGAAGAACCTACAGACTACCAAAAGGCAAAGCCTTGAGGTGCTGTGGTTGAAGACGAAGACAGGAATACATTGTTGAAAACCTGTACATCTCATCAAAAACTCGGACGCACAGAGCCATGCCAGTCACTTGGACAACTGAGAATTTCTCTCCCTCCTAAAGAAACAGTCTGCCAAACAATGCTACATGTCAACTCAGATAAGATTATCTTTTTCTGAAAAGAACAGATCATGGCTCCATTCTGTTAAATTAAAACAAGAGCTACACCAAGGCAGCAAATAAAGTTTACTTACATGTAACTATTATTCTTCATTTTTTTTTCGTTATACAGATATGCTGTGAGCATAAAATGCTAGCCACCCCAACCAGAAAACTTTAGCCTCAGGATTACCTAGAACATACGCACAAGCCTTCCTTGTATCTACATGAAGCAAACCAGAATAATGTGTGCCACTCTCAGGAAGACCGTCTGCAGGACAGGACATGAATATGATGACTTAAAAAAATTATTTTTTTAATACTTGGTTTTACCCTCTTGAGTGTTTATTTGAGAAGCACTGTGGGCAATAACGCTCACTAAGAACACAGCTTTACCTGCAGAGGTATCTCAGAGTCTTTTGTTTGCTCAAAATCCAGCACTCCCAGTGCCAACAAGTGTCCTGGGTGTTTTGGCCATCATAAAAAGTCTACCACAGTAATGAACTAGGCTTCGCGCGAGCACTTTGCAGATTCTAAGATTTCCAACATTCTGTAAGTGGCTCAGAAATATAATAAAAAAAATAGTATTATATTTTTAAAAAAAAATTTAAAAAAAAAATCAAATATTACTCTACATATTTCATTCAACAAGTCAGTATGATGAAGTGAGGTTCTCCTTCCCCTCTACTCTGCACTAGTGAGGCCCACCTAGAATACTGCATCCAGTTCTGGACTCCCCAGTTCAGAAGGGACAGGGATCTACTTGAGAGAGTCCAAAAGAGGGCTACAAGGAAGATTACGGGACTGGAGGATGAGGAAAGGCTGAGAGACCTAGGGCTGTTTAGTCTGGAGAGAAGACTGAGAGGGGATCTAATAAATGTATATAACTATATGAAGGCTGTGTGTCAAGAAGGAAGGGACAGGATCTTCCCACTTGTGCCTTGTGATAAGACAAGGGGCAATGGATGTAAACCACAGCACATGAGGTTCCACCTCAATGTAAGGAAGAAATTTTTACTATGAGGGTCACGGATCACTGGAACAGTCTGGATGTGTTCCTGTGTGACCTGTGCTAGATTCTACAGTCCCGCTCTGGCAGGGAGGTTTGACCTGAAGATCTCCCTCCAGATGTCCCTTCCAATCCCTAACATCCTGTGATCTTAAACAGCTCATCAGTAATGTGTTCAGAAATCCAAGATGCAAACTATTATACATGGCATTTAATGTATTTATTTTATAGATGGGCTGCTAACTACAGAGGTGTCAGGATTTCCCAGGACTTTAGCTACTGACAAGCATGTTGCAACAATGAACGTACAGATGGAAGCCCAATGAGTGTGCATCACTATAATGAGCTCCGAAACACCTGAAGGCTTTACTATAGATAGTGGTAGTGAGATCCTAGCCAAGGAAAGAGCATCTGTATCCAGTTATTTAGAAGGTAGAACAACTTTCCATTTTATTTCAATAGGCTATCTTCTAGCAGGCACCATCACACAGGCAAGGTGACTATCTCCCTCTGAAAAATTACTGTTCTTTCCAGAGAATGACAAACAGCTTGAAGGAGTAGTTTTGTGCACTGCACATACAGTCATGCAAAGAATTTTTAAAATGTAGTCTGCCTGGTCTATGACAATACAAGTTGCAATTAAAAAAAAAAAGAAAATCAAGGTGTCCAAACACTTTTAAAGTATGTGGGAGGTTGACAGATGCTGTGACAAATGGATTTCAGCTGAATCCCATATAAACAATAATGCAGAATCAACTGTGAACATAAATTCTGCATCTTTCACTCAGAACAGAGGACCTGAAGAAACTCAAAGCTCATCCAGGACACTTAAAGGCTTCTTCAGAAAGAAAGAATGAAAGAAGAAAAAAAAAAAAAAGAGTTCTTGACGATACTTTCAGGAAGCTAATGTATACTTTCCATTGCTTAACCGGAATGATGAAGCTTGTTAAGTGCAAAACCCCTTTCAACATAGCAGGGAAAAATCACCAATAAAAAAGCATTTCTTTTTCTGAAAGTTATCCTTTGTGAGCCTGGTGAAATGCAGGTGTTTCTGTGTCTCAGAAAAATCTTCACACTGGAATCACAAGTCTGCCAATAAATGATCAAAAAGCTCACCTTGTTCTTCTTCCAAAGCACTAAAATTATCTACAATGATCTCCATTTTCTGTTTCTGAATAAAGGTGTTCAGATGTCTTAAGTTCAGAATAAGTCTGCAGCTTCCATTCCTTTTCTTTACAGGAAAGGGTTGGCCTGAATCACTTTCTGCTTAAATACTAACAAGACTGCTCTCAGCCCACTCAACATTTGCTTTCTGTCTAAGCAGAAACAATCCCTGAAAAGGATGGGAGTGGACAGAGAAGAATAAGGTGGAAAATGGAATTAAACAACCTACATACAATATTCACTATCTGTTACAAGGGAACAAGGCAAAACATGACAAAACTTCTGCATGTCAAAGGCAAAAGTGGAAAAAGAGGAGATCAGTCAAGCTTTCTAAGCATTCCCTTGACATACATGTATCAGGGAGGCAAGAAAAAATAAAATTAGCATCACAAGCAGTTGTTTATATCCCACTATAGATGACTGTAGTGTGATACTACTCATTAACAGAAATGAACAGGACAGGATGGAAGAGCGAAGCTCTTTATTAATAGTTATTCCTATACATACGTTTGTTTGGGCTTTTGGTTTGGGGCTTTTTTGTGCATGCGTGTGTGTGGTTTGGGGGGCTTTTAGAGTTTTTTTGATTGGTTGGGTTTTTTTTTTTAAGATCTTGACAACACACTGGTAATAGGAATATAAAACAAAAAACTTGGAAGCAAACAGGCAATGCTCGACTGTATGACATACAGATTTCAAGAGACAATGGACAAATGTAAAGAACTCAATTCACATACACAACCTGATTACTGTCAGTAGCCAAGTTCCTTTAGAAAAAGATGCACAGGATTGTATAGAATTCACTAGAAATCAGATGAACTAAGTTACTGTCTACAACAGCAAAGGGTATTTGAGTCTAGAAATCATGTAATGTAGCTATAATCATGACTGCTTATTGTCCAAGAAAAAGGTAAGAGCAACCAGAGTCAAAGTCAACTTGACAGATCACTGAGAGAGACATTTGAAAAATATTTTGAGCACTCAAACAAATAAGGATCTCTCTCTAGACACTAAGAAATATTCAAAGAATAAATACACAGTGAAGAAGATTATTAAACTTACACAAAGAAGAAAGTGTCGAACAAAGAACTTCCCAAAAATAGGAGATCAGAGAGGTAAAGCATTATGCAAAGCAACAAAGAATACACAAACCCTGCTTAAGCATGGATTTTGAAATTCTACAGCTAGAGGACACCTCAGAAAGTCCACGAACATGAAATCCAGATGTTTAAACTGAAGTAAACAGAAATTAAGAAATGTAATGCAATTATTAATATACTGCATCAGAATGTGGGCAGTTGCTGCAGACATGAAAGAGATACCTGATAATACAGCTAAATCTATGATATGAAAAAGTCACTATTGAAAGACAAACTATATTCACAAGTGAACCTTGCTAACATGAGGAAACTCAAAGCAAAATGCAACAGTTAAAAATGGGAAAGTTTCCAGAGTAGATGCAAAAACATCTAAGCAGAACAGAAAAATAATGAAGAAAAGCATATAGACATTTTTCTTTATTGAAAACTAATTTTAAAATGCTAGTATAAAGAGACTAAAAATTAAAATAAGGTTATTTAAAGCAAATATTAAAAACTTGCCCAAAGTATTTAGTATAAATAAATAATCCTACGATTACCCCCAATGTCTAGATAAAGACACTGAAATACAGAAACCTTTCAACCCCAAAACTCCAACATATGAAAAATCTACTACAGCCTGAGGGTGATATTTACAGACTACAAAATTTTTATCAATTCCATTGCTATTAGTTTAGAATTCATGTGCTTAAAAAAATTGCTTTCCCTAGTCTACTTTCTATGAATCTCCAACATCTGTGTTTACGTCATCACTATCCTGCATTTTTCCTCTCCCACTGAAAAAGCTCTTTCACATTTTCATCTTCACATGAACATCTAATCTACTGCCATTATTGCAGAAAACAAAACTGCAAAAATAATGCTACAAAATCAAGACAAACAACTAGCAGCAAAAATGAAAAGTAAAAGCAAATAAAAACAACTTTAAAAGATAATGCGAACAGTTGAAAGAAGGACACATTCAATAGCCATTCTATTAATCTTAAAGCTGTAAAAGCAAATACAAACTCTACCCTGCTAACCAAGTATCTCTCTGCTATGTCACAAAGCTCCCATAATGCTTCCCCTGATTTCTTTTTTTAACACAACCACAGCTGCAATACAAAATAAATTACATCCAGTAGTATGGCCAAATAAATGCTTGAAGGAAGACGTTCTGTAAAAATCTGGAATCTTGGCATTAGAGTTATTTTTAGATACAGTGTTAGTTTCTGACATGCTTTCAGCAGTATTTCACCACAGAGTTGTACTATACATGTTGCAATGTTCGAAAATAGATCATAGATCCTGGAAAGCATCCAAGTTTCTTATTAGCAAACTTTACTGCAGTTACAGTGGTTCTGCTTAACACTGTTAAAAACATTTATCAGAACCATCTGTCTTCTCCATCATAATTACTTAATTCTAAATAATTACTAAACATATAAAAAATTAAGAACTGAGTAATTTTAAGTGTTTACAGATCTAGACATGATGCTTTTTGTTGCCCTAAATCAGCAACAGTGTGTGACGAGGTGAACTGAACACAGAAGTGCCAAATGTTGTAAAAATAAACCACACACGCACCCTCCTCCTAAAAAAAACCCCCAACAAACCTGAAAAAACAAACAAACAAACAAACAACAAAAAAAAAACCCAACCCCAAACCCAAAAAACAACCAAACAAAAAAGCCAAGAAAAAACACCCACCAAACCTAAACTCAACTTACAGCAATTCTGGACATGTATTAAAATGCGAAAAGGTAACAAAGATTAAGAAAATTTACTTTTTACATCTTACCTTCAATACATTTGAACTATATTTTCAGGTTCATATACTAGCAGGCCTTAAAGCTTACTGGTTTTGTTCTACACCTAAGAAATTTTGGTTATGGAATCAATTCACTCATATTTCAGCAGTACTTAACATTTAATTAAGACTACTATTGTTCACCTTGTTCCCAAATTGAGTTACATAAAAAGACAAATAGAAAAAGCTCCCAGCAAATACTTCTCTAATACTGGTAAGACATTTCAGCACATGAGACAATTAAGAAATTGAGCAGAAACTCAGCTATGAACAGCTTCTCTCTTCACATATTAACTTAATAGTAATCATAAATTAACAAAATATATTTTAATCCATCTTTGATCTATCTTAGCCACATAAATCATCATCTGAAATTCAATTTAAGGAAACTGTGTATCATAGCAGATATGCTGAAATGTCAGACCTCTTTCAGCTGTAATGTATTTTGTGCTCTCATTCACCTCAAAATGCTCATCTATAATAAAGAGGGAACACTTACACAAAGAAACTTCAGTTGTATTTTACCTCACTTCATTACTTGTACAGTAGATCATGCCCTCTAGTGGAAAGATAAAAAAGCCTTGTGCAAAAGTAGCTTAACTGAAATAAACTTGCATCATTGTTAATTTATTTACATTTGTCCTAACCTCCCCATGTTATGGACACAAGCGTCATAATCCAAACCATTTCTTTACTCATCAGAGCAGTTTTAAACACATAATTTAATTTTGCCAAATACATTGTTCAGTTTTCCACATACATAGCTTTCTTATAAAAAGAAACACAGAACCTCTTTATTCATCTGCCTACACCTATTTTTAATGTATTTCTCCCTGCTTATCCAAACATTTTGACAACTATGATTCAGTGTCCTCCTGCATTTAAATCAAAAGAATAAAGTTAAGAGTAATTCTAAAGACACATGTTACTACATCTTACAATTTTCTCTTTTTAAAGCATTTGATACTCATCATATGCAGTTCAAAATTATTGCAGTAATTTTTAAATTACCTTAACAAAATCTCTATCAGTTTTCTCCTTCCATTCTTCTCCAAACACAGCAGAAAATGATCCTAAAGCTTTAAGCATAAAAAGCAGAAATTAGGAAAACGTAAAATAAAACCCCGAACTTATTTGACTTTTTTCTAATCCATAAACTAAATATTCAGTAATACTACAGAACCTTCCAGTCTTTCCTTTTCATTAAAAATAAACAATCCTGTATAAACCAGTTGATATTTCTGCAGCTACTGCAGTTTTACAGTTTAAAGTGAGAATAAGTAGTCCATAAAGAATGGATTAGTTTGTGAAACCTTTAAAAAACAAAAAAAACAAAAAAACCCACAAAACAAAATACATGGGAAACTCTTCTGTAGTTATTTTCCAGTAATCAAGATAACTGCTCAATTTTCAGCCTCACGACTGTTTTCCATGTGCATTGTGCACACGGCTATAGTAATTAAAGAAATTCCCACTAATGTTTTCTAGAAAACCTTATAGTAGGAGAGAGATTTTTGACAGCACTGAATGGAAATGTTTTCTTGGGTGTTCGATGAAGCCACTACCACAAATTTTCTAATATTAATACTCCTTGAAAGCAGCAAAGATGCAGCCAATCTCACTTAAAGACTGAGTCAATCCAAAAATAAACTTGTGTCTTGCAGTAGTTCTGGAGTGAACTAATGACACTTTTAAGTTACAGTTACACATTTGGTTCATAATGTTCTGTTGTTTTGAGGAAAATGCTACAAATATCAAGATGGTATCAGTTTTCCACTCACAGAATCCAAACCAAGGCTTAAGCAGAACTCCCAACTGAAGGTACTATATACCCTTAAACCCCTGTCCTATGACCTGCAATGTAATTGTCATCTCAGACTTTAAACGGAAAAAAAAAGCTGAAGACCTATTTTTCTTGTTGCCTGGAAACACTGCATTATAAATACTAACAATGATAAAACCTTAATTATAGACTAGTAAAATCTAAAATCCACATGAAATAATCAGATACCATTTATTTACAGCTGAAATGATGGTGACAGTCTTTTCATACTGTCTGAATTTACTAATTATGGATTTAATTTAACAAATCACCAAATAGATTTACCTTCATTAGTTTTAATATAGAAGTGTGTAAGTACTTTAAATCAAAGTGTCCTGCTTCAAATATAGGTAAACACATACTGCCTCTTTTTAAACGTAATTTCTTACAATTAGTCCTTCTAATGTTGCTAGGAGACTCCCTGGATTTATCCAGAAGATGTATAATCAGGTAAGATAAAAAAAGTTTTCCCCAAGGAGTGAAAACAGCAAGTTCACTGCATGTTTGTCATTCCTCTTGGCTTTACCACAAGTATTTTTCCATTTAAGAAATAACTAATACAGAGCAGCTATGGAAAAGAAGTCTGTGCTCAGTGTTCACTTTAAGAACTCAAGAAACACTCTCTGCTCTGGAACACCCAAAATAATAATGAAATAGCTATAATTTTAGGATGGCTTGAGTTAATTTATTTGGCATGGAGGCCACACTGAACAAGTGAGAAGAATTTATTTCACCTATTGAAATGTTTTGATAGAATATCTCTCTCTCAAAATTTATGTGCTAGCACATTAAATATTTCCAAAACTCAACAAGAGTTTCATCACTTGAGTTTTGTATTTTGAATTTCACTACAGTTGATCATGTAATCAAGTATTAGGATTAAAAAACACAAAACCAAACAACCTCTAAGTGGGTTGTTGTTTTCAGACTGCCCTTTTTTATTTTTCAAATTTGTTGACTGCTATTAGAAAATAGTTATGAAAAGTTAGAATGGTATTACACATTCAGAAGAAAACAGTAATACACTACAAGCAGATGGAAATCCAGTGCTGTCAATTTGAGCATCTTGAACAATTATCATAAAAAGTCCTATTTCTTACATTTCACTATGCTGCCAAATAACAGTTTTACATTACCTAACTTTTTTAAAGTTTGTGTAATGCCTGATAAAAAAAAAAAATTAAACTGTAGATGAAGCAAACAGAAAAAACATATTACAGTGCTATAAATTACAAACTTTTAATTACCAAGGGTTGTGAAAGATGCAACAACAGGCTTTGACTATTTCTGTTGCAAACATATTGTTTTATACTTACTGTCATCAAAAACCCCAGCATTTGCAAGCAGTAAAGTGATGATTTTAGGGTCCTTTTCAAGCTGCATAACATGCTTGCTTTCATTTGAAAGAAGAGTACATACATTAATTGCAAAGTCCACTTCATTTGGGAGTCCAGATAACAATGAAAGCACCAATTTATTATAGTCATTTGGTGAGTTTAAGTCCATAGACAGCCCATAGCTTTGACGAAGGTAATCTAAATAAGAAAATAACATACAACAAAAACAAAATACGTTTTCACAGCTAAATTATTTCAGGTAATACATTAATTGATATTATAAATATTTAAAAAATCTTACTAATAAGGTATTGTGAGTTTTATCGACTGCTTACAGTATTTATTTTGATATTGGTCTTTGGCCAAAACCCTGAACACATTCTACTTAGCTGCATGTCTTTCTATATAGATACAAATTCCTTCATAATCTCCATAATGCAATATTGCAGTATGTTCTCTCAAAGAAAAGCTCTGAAAATGCAAACTTTGACAGAATTATAATACAATTTAGAGTCACTTTCTACACTGAGAATTAGACATCACTTCAATAGAGTTCACCAGCTTTTTATTGTTTTGTTGGTTCAAGATGAATATTTTGGTTTCTAAATTCCAATGGTTTTGATTCTGGCTCTATATGTATATGCTTTATCCTTAGATTTTAAAGTTCAGTAAGTCTGGTATTTGGCTCTGTAGAGGAATTAATAATGTGACAGAAACAGAATATATATCTTGAAAATTAAAATTTCCATTTTTTCAAGATAAGTAACTATTCAGCCCTGCTAATCAGAAAGAGAAACATTTGTAAATAAAATAAATAGGTATGGATGTTCATGATTATTTTGGTTTGGTTCACAATGGAAAGGGTTTTCAGTGTACTATCTTAATCTGAGTGACCTGCAAACTTGACAGTTGTAGTAACACTGTAAATTTATCTATACTCACTCTCTCTCTCTCTCTCTATATATATATATATGGCAGGGGCGGTGGGAGGGGGAAATAGCACTTTTTTTCCTCAAAAATTTACCTGACACACTGTGTTGCTGGTAGTTATAAGAAGTTGGAATTGCACCAATAGGAAGTTGTGGCTTTGGATTGCCTGGTTGTACCTCATCATCCTCCTCCCCAAAATGATGTACTTTTTCATACTTTTCTAGATAACTGGAATTAAAAAAAAAAAAATTTAAAAACAAAACAAAACATCCCACAAACAGCACAACAATGATCTTGAATAGATATATAATACAACTCCCCCAAGAGCTGAACTGCCAAAGGAAATAAACTGTACAAATATGGAAATTTACTGAAAACAATATTAAAATTGTGTAAAACATAAAACATGAGTCAGACTGACAACAGGCAGCACAGAAAATCCAGATATATGGAACTGTGGATTTAGATATTTATCATCCCAATTCTCACCAACAATCCCTCACTAAATTTCAATCCACTGGGGCCTCTTGTGACTGATTTTTCCAAATCAGTTTTTCCTACTCAAGTTAACTCTGTAGGTGAAAGCATCATAAAAATTACTCTGTGCAGGTTACCAATATGCATACAAAGGTCAAGCCTGGAAAAAAGACTTGAGTTTTTTTTCCCCTGATCTAAAGTGAAACTGCACCAAATACTAACAATTGTACAAGAGTAAGAGAATTTGAGATACTGAGGGCAACAATACAGGGTCAGAAATTCTAAGCCATGGCTGCAGCTAATGAATATTGAAAATCACTTTGAATCCTTTAAAAAACAAACAAACCCTGACACACTGTAGGAAGAACGGAGTGCAAGGAAGAGTTATACATACCAAAAGTAAACAGTCCAATGGCTTGGTGAAGTAATTATCTCAATTAATAATTAATTAACCATTAAAACCTTCCAACTATTTACACTCCAATATGTCAACTTAAAGGGCCCACAGTAGCCTCAACTTAACAGGGTTATGTATTTGTGAAATCCTTAATCCAATTATGTCAAGATCACAAAGCTGCCTAAATTCACAAACATTCACTGTGCTGAAAATTAACAATATCGAGGCATTAAAATCATAATAAAAATACTGCACAGTAAAACAATAAATGTAAAACATTTACTTTCCTCTTTGTATAGACTAAAAATAATCAATATATGATAAAAGCCCAACTTTTTGGTATCACTTTTGTCACTAGACATTGAAGATGTTAACTCATAGTGAACTGGATTTTAAGAAAACAGCTTCTATATTGTAAAAGTTTATTTTCAGCATGAGCAAAGACACAACTGCAAGAACAAAAAATAAAACAGTCCATCTTCCTTCTAAAGAATTTATTTCTTGTTGCATTAAAATGGTCATTTAGAGAGCCTGACTGAAGTATTTACATAGATGTTTTATTATTTTATTTCCTTCTTGCATTTTACCAGAAGTAACACCCTAGCTTTATTCTGCCTCATTATCTGGTTTCAGCTATTCGAGCTTCCTTTTTTTAAAAAACAAATAATTTCTTTCCAATATTAGTGACCTGTTAAGCACTCCATAAATGAACATTACACCACCGAGTAAGGCATTTACACAAACAAAAAGTTTATCTGCACTAGTTTCTCAAAATAACTGTGTAGATAGTCTATCACAGACACAAAAATCAAGGTTTGAAATTTAGAAATCCATTGTTTTAGATCATCTAGAAAGTTTTTTTATTCTTCCAGTGACAGATGCATTTATTTAGGCTCACTGTTTTGAATGATCTATATCTAAATACTAACCAGGTTCCCTTCCCTGTTCTGACTGTTGTGAACCCAGAAAATATTGGAGTGAGTATGAACAGAAAAAATACCAGTACTCTGATAGGGTACATTCCCATCTGTATGCATTAGTGGTTCGTATTTTTTTATATATACTTGATATTGGCTTCTAAAATCCTGAGAAAGCACACAGTTGTGCAGGATTCTGAACTATGTGCAAGTTAAACAGTTCACAGGACCATGCCATTTCAAATTTACCTTGGTCCAAAACGAAACACGGTTAACAACCAAAATATTTCCTGTTAAACACTACTCACTGCAAAAGTCCAAATCTTCAGCTATCATAAATTTTTTCTTGTCTTTCAAATAGTTCAGTACATCACTGAATCTATCATCATCACTGTCACCATGGTTTGAATGCATTTATACTCAAATTGAGATGACTAGTGTTTAAAAGATGGTTTAACAAAAATTATCTAACTTCTGATACTAAGCGAAAGAGAAATTTAAAAATCCAGCACTTGTCTTTCCTACACACGCACAAGCTCACACTGTAGTCCTGAATCGTCAAAAGCTGATGAAATTGGAAAAAAAAAAAGGTTGACAGAAGTCTTGAATCAGATTAATCAAATCTATTAATAAGTCCAATCAATTTAAAGAGTCTACATAAAATCAATTTAAAGAGTCTACATAAATGCATGTTTATGATCTAGACCTAAGAGAGTAGGTCAGAGACAGCTTGACCTTCCCTCCTTCTGACCTTCAGTCTTCTACTTTTCAGAGAGCTCATTTAGTAAACAAAGGGGTTTCTAAGTCTGCTTTACACTGATTTTTCAAACTCAGTAATGGTCAGATGAATACTAGAGCTGATGCAGTAGAAACAGCTGGTATACGCAGATGGGGATAGCTAGATGATGTGCACGTGCAGCTTCTACACAGGCAGAAGCTACACTGCCTTAGCTTGTCTAATGGGACATCAGAAGTGCAGTAACTAGATTTAGTTTCCTCATATTTTTTTGGCCTGAATCAAAGCTCAAGCTTAGCATAAAACATGCTCATTACTGAATGCAACACGTCCTAAGAGTATTTAATAAGATGATGCAAAAATCCTTATATAGAAACACATATATAGTACCCAGAATAGTTTTCAAATCTGTCTTTCTCTGAACTAGTTAATTCTACCAAGAATGAATAGCTGTTTAAACCCACACACACACTTCTTTAAAGGTTTATATATAATAAAATAATCCAAGTTGTTCCATACTTTAAAATACAAATACTGAACCTTATGCTTTTTATTAAACCCATGTCCCAGCAGAGCCAAACAATATGAATATCCCAGATATCACGCTCTTCTGTTAATACCTACTTTATTAAAAGGTGTTAAAACAATTCTGCGAAACACAAACTCTGAAATTTCAAAACCTACTTTCCTCCTTCTCTCTCCAAATCCAGTAACTACATTGTTTCCCACTCAGTTTGATTACGAAATTCGGGGGTCGGAGGGACACTAAAAAAGGGGCACAAATTAAAATATTTGTTAAACTAAAACGGTTTTATTTTTTTCAGTGTTGACAACTCTCACAAGGTTCTTACAAGTATCTTATCCATTGTTGCATAGAAAACGAGGATTCAAATCAACCTTAAGTGATGATCTAGTTTTTCCCAGTGCCAAAGCAAGTACCAACTTCACTTCTTCAGTCCTCAGCCTTTTTTGTTGTTACTCGATTTACCAAAGTTTGAGCCCTTCAAAGAACACTCCCTCTCTCCTATATCACCCCGAAACAGTCAAGTTTGCCAAGGAAAAAATTTCACAAACAACAAAATAACAAAACCCCCACAAACAAACCAACCAAAAAACCCCAAATGAACCAAACCAACAAAACACCAACAACAGCCCAAAGCATCAGGTAAAAAGGCCCAAATAATAAACCCCAGATGGCAAACAGAAAAATCTTCTCCAGCTCTACCACAGACACTTATTCCTCTAAGGTACTGCTAGTTTAGAGGGAGGACGTTTGACTGTTTCTGAATTCATCAGTACTGAACTTCACCCTGACAACAATAGGCTGCTTTAGTAAGATTCCTTTATGCTACATAAGTACCTACTGTTTACAGACAGCTGTACAGACCTCAATCCTCCAAACCCTCCTTTTGTTTCCTGTAAAGAGAATGCATGACCTGGAAATTTAGTGTAGAGAAGAAGCTTTGTAAATTAGCTTGTAAATAAGCTTTACTAGTCTTAAATTCTAATCTTATCAGTCTGGCATAGGAGTACTACGCAAACAGCGGAACAGTTACCATAAAGGCAGGTCTTGCTCTAAAGATACAAGAAATTTAAGAATAAATTGAGCTTTTCTATTACTGAAAAACAGTTCTGCAAGAGGTTGTAGATTATAATTGGGTAGTTAAAACAGGCTAATCTCATGTTTCAAAACAACATACAGCTGTAGCTTTACTTAAGAAATACGTATTTTAATTATAGGGATTCACTGAATCACAGAATAATAGGGCCTGGAAGCGATCTCTGGAGATACTCAAGTCCAATTCCTCTGCCAAAGCAGGATCACCTAAGGCAAGCCATACAGGAAGGTGTTCAGGTGGGTTTTAAAAGTCTCTAGAGACGGAGACTCCACAACCTCCATAGGTAGCCTGTTCCAGTGCTCCGTCATCCTCAGAACAACAGAAGAAATTTTTCCTCCCGTTGAGATGGAACTTCTGTGTTCCAAGTTTGTGTCCCTTGTCCTACCACAGGGCACCACTGATCTCCTCTCAGTCTTCTCTTTTCCAGATTAAACAGCTCCAGGTTTTTCAGCCTTTCCTCATAGGACAGATGTTCCAGCCCTTTAATCATACTTGTAGCCCTCCGTTGGACTAATATTTCCACGTCCCCTGTCAACTGGGAAGCCCAGACTGGACACAATACTCAGATTTAGTCTCATCTGGGAAGAATTTAGCAAAGTCACAGCTGGTAATTAACTACATGAAGGAATAGAATGAAACTACTAATAAAACAAGCAATACATACAGGATATGAAAGTTTCAAATATGTAGAAGGTAAAAAACATAGGTTGAAGCCTTGGTGAGACTGGAGTAATGAGGAAAACTGTCTGATGTACATACACTGAAAGGTACTTCACACTGTTAGCATGACACCATGAACTGGGGGTTAGTCCAGTGCACACATGATCCAAAATATTAAACTATCTGAAATGCAACAGAACCCAGTGGCAATTTACATTCTCCTTTCAGTTTGGATCACACTTCTATTTTGAAAGGCTTAATTTAAAAAAACAACAGCAATAAAAAATAATCACACAAAGCACACCAAAAAATCCCCAAAGCATACCTAAATAATCACCTCCTGAAAAAAACCAAACAAACAACATTACACATACACACACATCTAGAAATACAGGATATGCAAAATTATTGAAATATGGACAAATCCATGGGCAACCAGAGGCATGTGAAGGCTGGCTACTTTTTGGAGGGCAAGTGATTTTGATGCTTTCTGAAAACTTGGTTCCTTTCAGGATGCCCTTAGTTGGATATCAAAAAATAACATCCTTTTGAAAATCAAATTAATACATTACAAATTCTATTCCTGTGACAAAACTTCAATAAATAATTTTGTTTCATTCAGATCCAGGAGGAAAAAAGCTCTGTGAAAATGGGTAGTATTCTTGCCTACTAAAAATACTTACTTAAGTAACAACACAGCCAAGTTAGTTTCAGGCTTCTTTTCAGGTATCTGGGGGAAAATACTAGTAAAAGAAGTCTATACAGCTAGTACAGCAGTCTGTACAGCTAGTGGCATGCAGAATTTACTATCAACAGCCCTTAGGGAGTTTACATTACCACAACCTAGAATCTGAGAGACTAGATTTCCAAAACCTTTTAAATCTGCTTCCCACAAAGCTGGAGAATTTGAATTAAAAAAAAACAAGCAGAATTTTAGGTTATGATCTTCTCCAACTCCAACATATTTGTCAACCTTTTTTATGTATTGATGCAAAACATCTGGCTTATCTGGGTATTCTGCCTCCCTGTACCAGGATGCAGTAGACTTGCCAAGTATATATATTAAACCAGTGTCTGGCAAAACAGTGAAAGACCATCAATCAACCATCACAGTACAACCACTGATTCATAATCTTTGTATTCAACTGAAGGACAAGAATGTACTGTTCCTACCAGAGCGATCTGCCTGATCTTTCTGGGAACTTTTTGGCAGCACTATTAGGAGGGGACTGACAACATGGACTTGCATCAATTCTGAGAGCTTGGACATCTCTTAGAGAGACAGATATGCTCTTTCTGCTCATTCCCTTTAATCCCCTCTCCCTACTATCTGCAATCCTATCAACAACATTCTAGATAATCATGAGAAATTCCTTACTGTAATAAGGATTTCCATAGTCTAGTTTATAACCCCGAAAAGCACTACATATTGGCTCTCTTTGTCCCTGATTCAACATGACACTTGTCCTGATCTGAAAGACTGGACAATACTATGGTGGCAACACTGTGATAACAAGAAAATTTTCAGAACACACATCTGTTCCTAGGTAAAACAATATAAACAACAAAAGACATTGGAGACATATAAACTAAGAATGCATACACTGGAATTTAAATGTGTTAACAACATTTTGAAACACACAGTTACGCGGAACTACATGTTAGATGGTCCAATTGAATTGAAACTTGGTCAAAAAATTCTTTACCTGTCAAAGAGCATTTATAAATAGATGAAAAGCCACCTTTACACTTTTCTGAATGTTTGCTAAGGTAAGATTTATCGTTAGAGAAAGAAGTGTAAAATTCATGGGCATCAGCGATCCTTTAAGTTTCACTTTACTAAATATTACAAGACTCAATGCTGTAAGTAGCAAGGAAAAAAATTAAGTCATTCTGAAGTCACTGAAAATACATTTCTAATATGTATGGGAACACCAAGAGGAAAGAAATTAAGTTATTATTTTATACCTTCATACTAATAATGCTCCATTTTAAAAGAAAAATAATAGGAAGCATATGCCAGTCAACTAAGTTGTGTATGCTGGTATGAAACTTCAGAAGACTGAGGTGGTTGGGAGAATGAAAACACAAGCCTCTGAAGAAACTATGCTACCAGGAACTCCAACAGATTCTGGATAAATTAAAAAGCATAACTAAGAACAGGAGATGAAAACAGATATTTTAATTATCTCTAAGTTGAGGGGAATTCTTTTGTTCACTGTAAGGGTGACCAGCACTGGAACAGACTGCCCAGTGAGGCTGCAATCTCCTTTTCTGGAGACCCGAGATGCATCCCTGTGAGACCTACTCTAGATGATCCTGCTCTGGCAGGGGTATTGGATGATCTTTAACGGTCCCTTCCAACCCCTAACATTGTGGGATTCTGTTAGAAAGAGGGAAGAGGAATAAAGAAATTCTAAAATAAAAGGCCAAAGTTTCATTGACCATGAAGATGTTAGTCAAAATAGCAGCTAAAAGCAAATTTAGTCCTCCTTTACTTCTACATTCCTTCAACTTTCCTCTAACTCTTCTTAAATACTTTGGCCAAATCTGGCAGAAGAACTTTATAGGAAGTCTCCACACAGCAAAATCAGTGGCCTCAGCTGACAAAGTTACCAACCACATTTTGACCTACTACGCTGTAATCAACACCAAAATGCATTAACACCTGTTCTTTCGAAATTAAGACCCTTAATTTAAAGGATTGTTTTAATTTATTTTTTAATTTAATTTAAACTGAATCCACTTGTGATCCACAGCTGCAGTCCACAGTTATTTTCCAGGACTAATTGTTCTACTGCAGTCTCACTACTTGCCAAAAACAATTCAAAACCAGCATCACCTCTTACTGCTTCAGCAGCTGCTGCATTAGATCTGATGAGCTTCACATTCAGGAATATCTGAGCTGTATGTACCATTATGACAAATACTAATTCTCCAGTCTGTATTTGGGAATTAATTTTTTAGCAAAGGCAATTCCCAGATGTATTCACCTTACTAATACTATAGTCATTCTGTTTCCTTTTAGGATGACAGCTCATCAAGTCTGTCAAATATTGCTGCAGTCTGAGTTTAACTCCTCATACAAAACATCAGAATCCTTAAGATTGTTGCTCTCTCCATAACATGCTCTAGAAAACAAAAAGCCCCAAACAAATCTCTCTATTTTGAGAAAATCTACAGTACTACCTAGATTTCCCCACAGTCCCTTAGCACAAGAGTATTTGAATGCAAAGATGCACTAATACAAATGATACCACATGTTAGGAATCATTGTAGGTATGCACACGAAGTTACAACTAAACACTGTGTGGCTTATCCAAAGCAAGTCACAGTAACATAGTATCACCCACAACAGTCATCTAGTTTCAGTCAGCCACTGAAATCCCAAATGTGCACACATGATCCAAAATATTCAACTATCTGAAATGCAACAGAACCCAGCATACTCAGAATGCTGAGTACAAGCAGTTGTTACATTAGCTGGATGTTGTCCATCTCTGTAAACCCATAGAAGCAACATACAAATATTTAATTAACTATATCAAGAAAACTGTATCCATTACAAACAGGCATAGATTAGTTTGCCCACTCTTGATTAACTATTATGAAATTTCAAGGAGAGATTTTTTTTTTTCCCTAGGTAACGGAGAAGAAAGCAGGGAAGGAAACAATGCTGGTTACAGAAATACAATGGTCTGTCAGTGGACTGACAGACAAGTTGTTCTCAGTAAAGAGGAAATTTGTACAGCAATTCAGCCTCAGTTTTTTTTCCCCCTAATTCAGGATTCAAACTGGCCTTGTAGTACCTACAATCAAGGAAGTGATTCCATGTTGTCTTTAGTTCATATTTCCACTACAGAGTATGTGAACAGAGAGGGGTTGGTATTTGTACAACATAACTAAGAAACATTTCCATGTGAACTTTCAAGGACTTATTTACATTTTTAGAAAAACTAGACTGGGGTGATTTTTTTGTTTGTGAGAAGTAAATGCTTACATTTTCTGCCTGCTAGTCTCTACACAGAAGTTATACAGACAGCAATAGTGCCATGAAAAGAATTTATCCTACAAATAATTTCCATTTTTTTCAGTTTCTCTCAAACCATGATAAATAACACAGGTATCAACAATACTACAAAAGTTAACTCACATTGTCTTAGCTATGCAGAATAAATTTCTCCTATAAAGGTATAATCAAGCAAAATACATGAATTGTCTCATACCATGTACTTACAATTCCAATTATACACTTACTCAAAGCACTTTTCAACTGCAGAGTTATCTTGTATCTTTCTGAAATTTAGGAATATTACACACAAAACCAAAAAATACTCTCAAAACTTAAAACACTAAAATATATATATAAAAAAATTTATATATATATATAATACCTCATATTTGTATATTTCAGTGTAAGTAAACCAACTGAAATGTTACTTATGCATGTTATTCAAACACTCAACACAGAACTCAGTAGTTTCTACAATGAGGTTTCAAAGTTCAGACTCTACACAGGCAAAGTACTATCTTAACTACTGGAAAACAGTCCTTTATCCCTGGGCTATTATTAATCCAAACTCTGATACATTCTGGCACTTTTGACAAGAAGGGCCAATAAAGTTTCCATAGGAAGCCTGACAATTAGAAGGATATCATACAAGAGAACAGTAATTGTAGATTTAAATCTTGTGGAAAGAATGGTCCAGAAATAAATTTTCTGCATTTCAGCAATTGCTGCAGCCGACATAGTAAACATTTCCACAATATTTCTTCCAGCCTTGTTCGGCAGTTACTAAATAAACCATAAAACACAGAATAAAATGTAATGATTTCTAAGGCTTATAGACTGCTTCTTACAGTCACTGAATCTACAAGTCTCTATTAAAAACACATTCGCTACAACATTTTTTTTACCTCATGTGGAACCTGTAGTTTTCCCATTAGATTATGGACAGAACCAAGGATTTTAACACTTCCACTTTTCTATCTATATTTTCACGCAATTAAATGTATCAACAATTTCTCTGCTAATCTCTATGCTTTGACCACATAAAGGAAATTCACTAATTTACAGGTCTCTTATTATGTTGTAAATCAAACAAAAACAAAGAAACAATTAATTTTCATTAATACTTTATCAGATGAATCAAATATTTAGGGAAAAGAGTCAGAATGAAATTAAAAGGAAAAAAAAAAAATCTTAATTACAAGGATACTGCTGGGATTCTGCACAGTAGGAAAAAAATTCTTTAAGTTCTCCATGGAAAAGATCTTACCAGAAATAAGTTTGCAAGAAGGAATGCAATCTGGCCTTCATAGTAATATTCAATTTTAAAATATATGTATGTTTTAAATAAACACAATGATATCCAGACCGAAACTAAAACAGTAATTACTAATTTTACATCTTTCGATCACAACATAATACACAATTCTAAAGTATCCCAGCGTATTCTGAGAATGCAGCTACGTACAAAAATTTGACATGCTGATAAAGAGGTAACAATATTGATTTAACTGTCTAAAGCTGTAAAGGTTACACATGTATACTACTAAAATCAACAGTGCTGTGAACATTCTCGTGCATGGAAATGAACTACCTGTACTACAAAATTTTTAGAAAGGGCCCTGAAACAATCTCCGTCCATGCCAATTACCATTCTTTCAAGCAATTTAAAGGCACTGTTCAGAACCTACCCTTGGTCATGGGATCATTTCCAGAAGGAAATTTGGATATAGCTACCTTGTGTTGGGGCTAATAATATGGACTTGAGACATTTGTGTCAATTAGCCTCAGGTACACTTAATTCACTAATATAGACACAGCCAAAGAAACACTGAACGCTATACAGATGGCTTCTGGCTTAACACTAATTCTGATATAGCATGGGGAAAGCTGAACAACAGATGAAGTGCAGTTCTTTTGGTCAAGATTTTGAAACTACCAGCCCATCATAATCATGACACATTTATAAACATTTTCTTTTTGCCTTGTACAATTGCAATGTAAAGCCATTAGAACACATGCAAGATAAAAGAGAGAACAAAATGGCATGATGAATACAGATAAAGCCCAAAGATCAGATTTCCTGTTGGGAAATACCCGTCTCAGGCGTTGAAGATAATCATTGCAAATTGCTTTAAAAGCCAGAACAGAAAGACATTTTGAATACTAGAAGGGGAAAAAAAAAATTTAAAAAAAAAAAAAAAAATCAACCCACCCTAATTTTATCTAACGAATTGCTCAATGAAAAGGCTGTTGTGAAATATGTAGTTAACTATAAGCTTATTTAAAACTGAGTAGAAAAGGTACTAAAAATGTGCTACTCATACTGAAAGAGAAATTGTATTCTTCTAAAGGAAGCCTAAAAAAATTATAAAACAGTATTAACAGTATTCAGATATTAAGTATTAGAAAAGGTTTGGAGGGTATTGAGTCTCTGCTGGAGGTCTGGGCTTTAGAGGAGATAACACTTGATCCTCCACTGTGGATTGACCATTCTTTTCAAATCCTGCATAAACCCACTAAGACTTATTGTATTGCAATTATTTTGAATGGAAATAATTTGTGGTAAGAGCAGTGCTCTGCAATTAACATGCTGTGTACCTTACTTTTTGAGAGACAAAAAGTAGGTACTTTAGAGACTGAAGAAGTTTAATAACAGAATATACCTGCATTCAGTAATATGTCAGAGCCTTTTTCCACGCTGTACAAAAATTCCAAATGGTTGGATAGGGCTTTGAGTTAAGTCAATCTAGTGAAAAATGTCCCTGCCCAGGGCAGGGAGGTAGAGTTGATGATCTTTAAACTCAAACAATTCTGTAATTTTGTGGATTTTGTATTGATCCAGCATATGTTTCCTTCACTCTTCTGCCCATTAGAGTGCCCAGTATCTAGTAAAGACAACCAGGTTTTTAGAAAACCTAGCTATAGGTTCACATAGTGTACTTTGATAGAAAACAGATGCTTTATGTAAGTTTTCAGTTAGACCAGCATATGGCACTGGTCCCTTTCTTGAAGTACTCAGTACTCTGAAACTAGGGTACCTCAGTGCCAGCTAAGCTCTGGACATGCTTGAAGATTCTTCTTTGGGTGAGAGGAACCTTTTATGAAGAGGCAGAGCTCATTTGCACAAAAGAGCAAATTTCTTAAAAGTACATTTCAAACAAGAAATTTAAAATATTTTAAAAATTTTTTTGCTCGTATGTGACACTATGCTTTGCAACAGCTGGAGGAAAAAAGAAAATACTTAAGTAGCACCAAATCCACTAATCTAACAGCAATATCCAACCCTCTGGAAAGACCACGACAGAAGGAAAAAAAATCTCATATAACACTTTGCTTTAAAAACTACCATAAGGTGATCAGACCTTACTGTGCTGATGGCATGACTAGTAAGACTTAACCTGCATAAAAATGAAAGGTCTTTGGGATTTTTTTTTTTTTAAATGTAATAAAATGTCTCTAACCTTTTAAAGTCTTTGTCTGCTACATAAGAGAAGCTTAAAATCTGTCCAGCAGCAAAAGAAATTAGGGAAGTAAAAGTGCTTTTCTTCCTAAGTCCCCCTCTAACAATCTCTCAAGCACTGGGTTCTCTCTTTACATATTCCATTCCATTGGGCAACAATCAATTTCCCTTAATCAATGCCATTTCTCCTATCTTTTTTCTCTTTAAAAGAAAGCTTCTGTAGAAAAGCCTATAGCAGCAGATATTTCAGGCAGCTGCAGTGTAGCATTGCCACTATTCTCATAATTTTCAGAATGATATGAACACCTACAGTGAAACCTCATCTTGCTCATTTCTAGCTAAAATTCAGAAAGGTTATGAGTAAAAAAACCTTCCCAGTCCTGCTTGTTTGAAGCCTCTGGAATATAGAATTTTGAGTCACATAATTTTAACTCCTTTAATAAAAATAAAATTCTGAAGAAATTTATTTCCTTTTGTTTCCCCACTATTCCAAGGATTAGCAACAACACCCGTGCATACAAGAGCAGAACATTTCCAAGTGGAAATGCACAAGGATTCTAATTAAATCAACACAGATATTTCAACTTTCAAGATAACTAAGAATAAGATTTCCTGTAATATTTACATATACAAGAGAATGGCTCTTTTTATAGTCATAATACAATTCCCTGGCTTTATTTCAAATTATGCAAAGCAAGAAAAATCATGTCATATATATTTTAAGTATCTAAAATACAAAACATGTTGAGATGCCTTCAGAAATCTTACAAGTAAGGAATGGCACAAAATAGGAACTCAAGTCTTCTCAACATCTTTGATTACAGAATTTCTAGTAGAATTAAGGGCTGAACAAATTAATTGCCTATTAACAGCAGGTTTCCTCTTCTCTGACATTCTCTGCAAGTTCCAAACTCATAAAAAATGAGTTAAATACCATCATACTTGATTTTGTAGAGCAGAAAGTTCACAATTCGTTATTTATACTCTCTCACAATAAAAAAATACCACAGTCATTTCAATATGCTAGTACTGGTTGCCTATTCAGAAGCACAAAGTCATCTTTTCACCTCAGAGTAGAAGTGGAAAGGAAATGAGTACACTATAAAAATTACTAGGCTCTAAAATGACAGAATTTTGAAACTTAGATTAGTTGTCTATTTGGTAATACATGAGGTGTACTTGAAGCTGAAAACGTTCTTGGAGTAAGTGACTCTATAGTATTTTTATTTTTAGAAATGTTAATTAAAAAAACACCATGCTTTAAGAGCAGCATTATCCATCTGAAATATAACTGGAAGACTAACCTTTTACTTTCTGCACCAGTTATTTTTTCCATTTTCAGTCTAAATAATTTTGATTTTATCTTTCCTACCTGTTGTCATGAAGTAGATTTTCTTTATTCAAAACATGCACAAAGTGGGAATTGGGGGGTGAAAAAAAGTTGGCTTTCCCTTTAATTATGAAGAAGAAAACAAAGAAAGGTAGGTAAATTAAAGATGGACCAGTCATAAAGATAGGTAGTCACATTTTTTTAGATCTTCAAAGGTTTATAAGGATACAAATAAGTAGATGGATGACAAGTAGAGTTTTCACATAAATACTTCGGTATCTGCTTCCCACTGATTTCAACATAAGTCCACCACCCAACCCACTGAACCTGCTCAGGTGATGCTAGGTATTATTTGGCATAATTTTGTATCATTACATGCCTTTGAAAATAGGGCCTCTGACAACGAGGAACAATTCATAACTTGCCAATTATATTTCAAACTTCCCTAAAAAAATTAAATTTTAAGACAAACTTTGTCTAGATAAATCTGACTTTTAAACATATCCAGTATATGTAAGGAACCTTTTTATTACTTAATAAAAAGATCAGAAATTACAAGTACAGTTTGACTTAAAATCTGAATAAAAGTTAGTAAGTGTTCTGGTAAATAAGAAATGCTTTTTGTTTCTTTTTCAGTATTTTCTAACACAATATACTGGGTTTATGTTGTTAGTTAAAATTTTAAAAAATGGAGCGGGGTATTGTATTACCTAGCTGCTCAAATAACTATACTGCTCCACTGTATCTCCCCACTAGAAAAAGAAATACCAAGGTTTAGGCACACAATCAGTATAGAAGTTATCAAAGCAACTGCGCAAGTCACTAACCTCTACTGAAATTAGCCTCTGCCCAGTAAATCCATTTCTGCTTCAGGCAAAATTACTCAGCTCAACCACTCATCTAAAGTACTTTAACTTGGCCGATTTTGCCTGCAGAAGTACAGAGAATGCTCCCAATGAGCTACTGATTGACCTCTGCTACAATTGAGTCAAGCAGAAGTCTGCTGAGAACAGACAAATGCGGTGAAGTTTTAAATCGGTAACCGCTCTTCCAAAGTTATCTAACACTAACAGCTGAAATAAACTGTCTGACTTTGTACTACCAACAAAGTATTTTTCAAGAGACTCCCCTAGTTAGCTGGTTGTAGAGGAAGCAGCATCTGCCACCAGGTAAGATTCAGCTGCTGAAGTCAGATCCTGCAGAAGTCTGTATAACGCCCTTAGAGCAAACACTGTTTTGCAATTTCAAACTACTACTGCAAGCAGTTATAGTTAAACTTTGTGAGATAGCTGGTTTAACAGTCATCTTTCTTGACAGGTTTCACACAAGCTGTTCTGCTTAACCTTGACCAATACAAATGAGAGACAGCACTCATGTTCAGTTTTGGCACTACATGTCCTCTCTCTTCACCACCAAACACCTTGTTTGGTGGGGAGGGAGTTGTTTGTTTTATTTTGTGTATTTGTTTAAGGGGGTTTGTTTGTTGTTGGT
This sequence comes from Ramphastos sulfuratus, assembly GCA_013399055.1. NCBI lineage: Eukaryota > Metazoa > Chordata > Aves > Piciformes > Ramphastidae > Ramphastos > Ramphastos sulfuratus. The sequence continues at coordinate 97,894 of WBNM01044727.1, read as the reverse complement.
TGTTTTTTAAAAAAAAAAAAAAGAGGTTCTAATTCATTCCTCAAATGAACTGAACATTTCATTCCTATAGCTTCCTTTGGGAAAGGATATGGAAAGTACTCAGTACTTTTAAAGTTTTAAGCTCCTCAGAGCAGGGGCATATATGATTAATTAAAACAAACTTATACAAGACAAACAAGCAACTAACTAGATTTCTAGGCAGCAAGTTTTTACAATACATAGATGACTTAAAAACAACATGCTGTGTCCATTATAGGGAAGACACTGATTTAGAAAAAAAGACACACAATCCAAACCTGTAAAGCTTAATCAAGTTACATCTTACCAGAATAATCTCGCATGCAAGTATTTTGTCATGCTCTAGGAAGACAAAAAGAATTTGAAAAGAGGAAAAAAAAAAGGGACTCAAGACTGTAAAAAATAGTGAGATAGTGCAGACAGATGACACTGATTTAAGTAGTAAAAAAAGTAGTAGGAAAAGACAATAATTTCTCTTTAAAGCACTGTATCAAAGGGAAAATAGTACAAAGAAAATAGAAAATAATTTCCTAAAGTCAGAACATTCAAAAATACATAGTACATCACATCCAACATATGAATCAAGTGTATGCTAGCCAAAGAGCAGAGAACAAGAAAGGCTTCAGCAAGGCGGCTTTTGACAGTGTGCAGAGTAGCAGGGCAGGGAGGCCACCCTGACTGTCAGACCTAGTGGAAGGTTTGGCTATAGCACGTGTTCAGCAGCTGACCATCAGAAGGCACAAAAAAACTTTTTGCATGGTACAGATTAAGAGGAGATGAAGGAGGAAGTGAAATGAAATTCACTTTCATGTGAAATGAGGGAAGATTATAAATGGTAGCAGATGATGGAAAGGAGGCTAGAGAAAGCCTGATAATTTCCCTTCCAGTTGCTTAAAGTTACTGTGACATGGCAGATCAAAACTGTCAGGTAGATGTAAGCACTAAATTCCTGGCTTCTTTTCCCAGCCTTAGGTCCATTCCATTATAAAAACTGTGATGAGGGGAAAGAGGGGGAAAAAACAAACAAACAAACAAACACACACAACCACCCCACACCAAAAATCAAGAATAGAACAGCAGTCATAATAAATCCTGCTTTGCCATAGGCCAGTTGAGTTTGCATGCTACTCTGCTTTTAAGCAACATCCCTAAAAAAGGGGATAGAAAGCACTTTGCAATGTACATCCATCCTAGCACAGCTAGGGTATTGCTCAGCTGAAGCAGCATACTGAACATAAATCTACACGATAGAAGTGTCTCTTCAAGTAAGTCTCCTAATCGTTTCAGGTCTGGAAAACTACAAAACAGACTGATGGCAAAAAAATGAAGTTAATGATAATTCCAAGTAGCTTTTATCAAGTGTCATGCCTTTCTAGACTACTAAATACAGTAATACAAAAGGCATATAGTTTCACAAGTAACTTTTCAGCAACAGTGCAGTTGATTATACTTCCCAGCATTTCTGCAGTCCTGCAATCCTGCAATACAGCTTTCTGCCACATGGTGTGGTAAGAATTTATGGACTACATAGTGAACATGATCAAATTAAGAAATTTCTGAGTTGTTTAAAATTATTACTAGGGAGCAACAGAACATATGCCAGGATATTCTATGGTACTTTCTCCTGCCTCAGAAAAGGCAGAAAGGAGGACTTCTGGAAACGTTTCTTAAGTCTCCTATGAGTTTGAGTTTGTATTATCCTTGAGATGCTTTCTAAGTAGAGTAACGCAAAAGTTTAAAGTGTAAACCACGATGAAAATATACTGCTTCATTTCAGGTTTACAACTGCTGACTGAAATTAGGAAGTCATTGAAGTCAATTTCAGTAATTTCATGATGCAACAAGAAAAACACTGTTACAGGAGTGATTACATCATTCCTGTGCTGCTGCTACCTATGGTGTTGAGAGCACTAGCAGTCTGAAGCAGTACAGAAAGATGCCTAAAAGCTTCACCTGTTTTATTTTAGCCACGTATACATCAAAGTGACATACTACTATCAAATACTGATATCCATTAAAAAAAAAAAAAATGCAAAGCATTGCAAAGGTATATTTCAGTAGAGATTTCCAAAACAACCACCCACCCAAAACCAACCAAACAAAAAAAAAAAAATCCCAAAACAAACCAAAAGAACACCACATTAAAACGGAGCACTAAAAATATGTTTTTCACTAACAATACAAAAGATTATAACACACAGTTCAATGGAAGTCCTTCGAATTGACCTCACACTGGGCTACAATTTAAAAAAAAAAAAAAAAAAAAAGCAAAGCCTGTGACTAACAGCCTGTGGCTAATCTAATAACAAGGGACTAAGGCTAACTAATTAGGTTTTTCAAGAAAAAAAAAGCAAGCAACAACTTACATTTGGTAAAAAGTTTTAATTACAAGCATGCCTTAGAACATAGCTCCAACCAGGAAGTTAAACTGAAGATGTTAATTTCAGTATCATTACGTTTCTCCAAAGTGTCAAAATTCTTTTTACTACCATATCTCTATTGCTAGAAATTAGTGGGGAAATAGGAGGATGTATCCATACCACACTTTCCTCTCTTTGAAATGCTTGTCTACTACTAGATTGGCCATTTCTTAACTAGAGTTTTAAGCTGCCATATTTAGCAGGCATCAAATTGTGCTACAATATTAGGTACATTGTACTTGAACACAGACAAGTATGTTTGTCGGATATGGCGACGAGTTTTAGCCTCAGACTGAGCAAACTAACTTCAGGTGCTGACAGACATGTAGCAGCAGATAAAAATCAGACCACTGAAGCTGTCACCACCCAGCCATCTGCTCCTCCCTTTTGATAAACGTGTCTGTTCCCAAATGAAGACTTCTGATATGCTCGAGTCTGTTCATGAATCACTGTTGCTTTCATTCCAGTGTATTCAAGGAAGCAGAGACAATTTTACCTGACAGTAGTTTTGTGGCTCAAGTTTATTCATATGCACAACTGACATCACCACTTGGAAAGTGGGAGAAATGTGACATCATAACTTCAGAACAGCAACAACTGCAGCCGGACGGTTTCTGTCTATTACTACATGTCTGTCTGCTAGAACCAGTAGCCCCTAAAACGGGCTCAGAGAAAGCCCTACTAATACTCATTCACACAATATGCTTGCAATGTTTTTTCAGTTTATGTAGATAATATGTATTACACTGAACATCTATAATGCGACCTTGTGGACTACTCATTTAGTATAACTTTTCAAGTTATTTAAGCAAGCATAAAACTCAAGAGGTATCAGCTGTAGAAAGTTGTAGCCAGCTTGATTATGCCTACAATTTCTACTACAGTTTCACCCTCTGGAGTCAGTAAATAGTAGATGGAGCTGCAGTTTCTTGTGCAGTTCCTATCCTGAGTCAGAGTTCTCCCAAACAGGAGGTGCCACAGCCCTGCAGGGATGTCTGTACTCCTGCAGCAGAGTCACCACGTCCATTCACTGAGCCATGCTGCCCACGCAGTAATTAAACTACTTATGTGGAGGCAAAGCATGTGCTAATTCTGCACATGCCTCTTCCGTGTCAAAAAACTCAGGTTAGGAGCTTGGATTTTCCACCTTAGTGCATCTGCAAAACCTATACGAAGTGTTGTATCAGCAAACTAGAGAGTAACTCACCCAGGATTATGGCACTGGCAAGGGAAGGAGTAGGAAGACAAGCCAACCAGTTTATAAAAGCACTATTAGGATTGAATATAGACTTATTGTCAAATAACCTCAGTATGACACATGCTTACATTGGCTTTTGTTATTACTGCAAGGTGGTAAGTAATTTTTTGGTTTTAACTATTTTGGGTTTAATTGCCACAGCCACAGTAACAGATCCACTGAACAGATGCTATTAAAAAAAAAAATTATCTGTGTATTTATTCCCACTTACCCTCACTTCATGAGGTCTTGGAGTGAACATACACAACTAAAAGATGGCAGAAATTAAAATATTACTTGAATAAAAGTAAGTTTAGTTACACTTCATCTTCAGACTGTTCTAAAAATACTTTACTTAGATTCAAGTAAAGGATTTGGACTTTATGCATTCCTTCAATGACATGGAATCTTTTATCAGGTTTTCTAATGTCTTACTATTTTCACATCCCTCCGTTACATAGCTCAGCTTCATTAATTAAAAACAACCAAATCCCCAATACAGGTTAGGAATGTATAGCTGTCACACAAATTAGCAGACATTTAAAATTAAGCTGTATGTCAACTTACTAACTAGCCTTAAGAAAACTAAAACACCGATTATTTTTATCTTCAATATAATGTCTTGGTTTTTTATTACTTGATAGCCAAAAATGTAGCAAAAATCATGTATTCTCCCCAATTAAAAAGTATTTAGGACATTGATAAATGTTAAAGCTGTTTTCTACTAAACTCCTAGAAATCAAAAACCTACAACCATAGTTGCAAAAAACGATAAAAAACATGGCCTATATACATTTAAAAAAAAAAAAAAAAAATCAACAAGCAAACACTTTCTTAATTAGTTGTCCAATGAAAGACCTGTTCAAAAACAGTCTTTATCATCTCTGGAGTTCAAGCACAAATAAAAACACTCTGTACAGAAACCCATATGGAAAAGTGACAGATTTTTTTTTCCCCTTCCCCTCTCACTTTTTTTTTTTTTTTAAACTTACTAAGACTGGAGAAGGTAGTTCAGAGCAAACAAGGCAGATCTAACTGCAGCTGCTATATTGGTACCATTGGCTAAGCATTACTGCTCCCTCTGGTGTTCATCTGACCCTGTGCCAAGTCTTTTCAACGCACTAAGGTAACAAAACTTTCTTTTTTCTGAAAGTGCGTAGGTGTGCACAGCCGAGAAGAATTACATATGAATGTGCATACAGAGAATCACAATAGTGACTGAAGCAGGAGGACATGGAGTGCTAAAGAGGCAAGAGTTAGATCCAAGTTGTGCTGCCCCATGAAAGCGGCTTGTTATTTACACTTCACAGACTATTTGGTCTAACATACCACTGCTATCTTTTACCCTCTCACTCCTAGGTATGCTAAAGACACTGAAAACAAAGCAGTGGGATCCCACAGCTGTGGACTGAAAAAAGCACCTTCCTTCACCACTAGTAACCCAAAACTGAAGTGGCCTGGGATAAGTCTGACTTATGTACAAATTACGTTCTTCTCTTAACATGTCACAGAAGAAATATATAAACAAAAAACATGTATCATGAAACTTCTAATTAATTGATCAACCAGTCTTTGGCTACAGCAGCTGTGGTTAACTACATCCACAGGCAATCCTGAGCATTTTTCTATTACACTGAATGCTACACAATGAGACCACAGCTCCTAGGGAACAGAATTAAGATAACAATAATAAAAGTGATGTTTGCTTAAGATATATCTAAACAAGACAAACATAACAGCTAAAATATTTTTATGGCAAATGAATCAGGTTTCATCCTATGACTTGCAACACTATTCATCACAGTTAAGCAAATGCCATCAGCTGGGCAGCTGTATTTTAGTCCTTCACAAGTGTAAAGAATTTAAATACTCTCAATTAAGCTTTGATGTTAGCACCCTATTAACTTGAATGTAAAAAGTTTACTCCTACATACTGTTGCTTGAGTCTACCTACTGACACAAGGCAACAACTTATTTATTTAATGAATGAGAAAGGGTGGGTGAAAATATTCTAGATGGTTTTTAAAAACAGATTCAGATTCTTTTCCTAGTTAGAATCTGATGATTCTACATTACTTTATCCTTAAACTGATCCTACTTAATTTTATCTCAAGTGTTAAACACGGTGAGATATCACCATTAAGCAGCATATCAAAACAAAATTGTCTGTCTGTAATAGCTGCAGCAAAAAATATTTACACACAAAATGCAGATTCTTAGCTGAAGGTGTTAGAAATCTTTAGAAAAGACTGCACCCTGGTGGAAGACTTGGTAACTTGATGCCATATCTACTTGCTAAAGCAGTGGTTTTTAAGTTTTTGTTTCAAATTTAGGTTTTATAGAAAGAAAATGTTTGCTACACAAAACGAAGAGCACTTGAAGCATGTGTTGCTTTAGTTGTTTGGTTTCATATGCCAACTACTCATGGCATTTCAAAATACTAAGCCAAATATTTAGGAGTAGTTTATGTAATTATATGTATTTCCATATCTGTATCCTGTTTCATCAACAGTAACGGGGATAATTTTCTATAATTTTGTTTGCTTTTTAACCCTATCAGACTATTAAACACCCCAAATTTCAACCAAAAACAAACAAACAAAAACCCCAAGTAGCATAACAAGGGCAAACATGATACAAAACAATTCCTATTCCATGACGAATAGAAATAACAAATTACTTACTTCCACTTTATATTCTTCATATTCTCTTAACATATTTACTTCTCTCTTTGTCCCAAGCAAAAATCCTTATCACAATAGTTCAACATACTCTAAGTTGTTCTCAACTCTCTTTAGTCTTCAGAAGAGAAGACTGAGGGGGGATCTGATCAACATCAATAAGTACCTGTGGGGTGGGTGTCAAGTGGATAGGGCCAATCTCTTTTACCGTGGTGCACAGTAATAAGACAAGGAACAATGGATACAAACTGGAACACAGAAGGCTTCATCTTAACATGAGAAACTTCTTTACAGTGAGGGTGATGGAGCATTGGAACAGGCTGCCTAAGGGGTTGTAGAGTCTCCTCTGCAGAATTTCAAAACCTTCCTGGATGCACTCCTGTGAGGACTACTCTAGGTGATCCTGCTTTTGGCAGGGAGGCTGGACTCTGTGATCTCTGGAAGTCCCTTCCAACCTCTAACATTCTGTGATTCATTTCACACTTAATTTTCCCTTCTGTGCTCACTACTGATCTGCAGAGTACTTCCAGTTCCCACAAACCCACCTCTCCCACTCAACAAGGGGCACTTGTGCTACAACTGGTTCATAAAAACATGCAAACTGCTGTATGTACACATTGCTGAGAGCCATTTCACCTGGAATGACTGCTGTCCAAACTGCCCCTAACCCTCCCCAATCATCAACACTCCATGGGTCTCTTTCCTTGATGTATCTGCTAATTATCAAATCAGTTGTTGTAATTTGAGGCTTATTTTTATCTAGCGAACAGAGCTGAATTTGGTCAATAGGTTTCAAAGCTCTTGGAGAAGACAGACATGCAGTAAAATCACATGAAAAATAAATAAAATTCTAGTAAAAACACCTAGGAACTAACAAAGAAATACACATTTCTACACATTACATATGCAACCAAGCAAATAATTGAACATTTCCTTGGACAAGTATACTTACTGATACTTCAATGGACAAAAGCGGGATGACCAATTTTGTATGCAGAGCAAATATATACATGAAATACCATGACACAGAGTGGCAGAGGAGAACAATGTTCAGGGAGCAGCAAGCTAGACTTCATTTAACTTTGAGATGCCCTCAATGAAAGTAACCGGTCTTTTCTAAGACATCAGTAATTTAACATAGTATACCACACACATGGTCTATACTGCCAACGGGCAATAACACAAAAAGTAGATTGAGATAATCATGTGCAATATACTGTTTCAGTTTTAACAGTTCTATTTTTATATGTAAAACAGTACACTTGAAAGAGCTGTGGTATGTTTGGTTTTGTCTTATAATTGTGTTTTGCAAATTAAAAAAAAAAAAACACAAACCCCACATATGTATACTGCTGAATTCAAGTTGTAAGCATATATAAATTTGTTCTGAAGATTACACTGATTTTTTTTTTTTTCAAGTACTGATTCTGCATTTCCCAAACTGTATTTCTACTACCTTAGAGCAAGGGCGAGTTTGCACTTTTAACTTCCTGACTATTGATTACGATGATGTCTTCTTAGTCTTGAGTACCTTGTACCTTCTAAATTTACCACTCCAGTCATGATGGCTCATTATTTGTGACAGTAACAGTAAAGACTCACAGGTAATTCAGGTAGCACTGGTCTTACTTGTGTGACCACTTAAAAATGCTGCCGAGGTGTCAAATGAGGCACAGAAAATTTAGCACCATGCAAGAGTTGTGTTAACAGTAGTAAAACAGAATTAAAACTGATTAGCAACATTGTGTTAATGCAGAAACAAGCCTTATCTACTCTCAGCACTTTATTGGAAAGCTGGCTACTCTAAAAGCTGAAACATCATCGTGGCAAGTTTCAAATGCAAGTAAAGATGTGGTACTCAAACACAAGGAACAACTAATAAGAATCAGTCTTCTCATACATCAGCTCAGTTTCTCCCATGCAGTCAGCCTTCCACTTCAGATTTCATACTACAAGGTCAATAATCACATTAAAGGTTATGTTATTGCAAGCCAGGAGTTCTCTCACTATCGATCTGAGTGCAATATAATTAATCAACTTTTTTCTTAAAAGGCTGAAGACTTAACACATATGGACTAAACAGTATATTCTGCAACAGATTAAGTAAATACTGACATGCATTTTACTGTAAAGTATCGTATTTTAACCAGGTAGTGCTATTATACAAGAATATTTATAATTACTTGCATATTTGTTTTAATTAAGAAATCATGGAACATTGTCAACAAAACTTTATTAAATAAAAATCAACATAAATACTACAGAGATGGAAGTATCCACTAATGATTTTCTATAAAATAATTCCGGAAAACGCTTTTAGTATAACCTTAATGTAGCTGGTTCACAATGAATGTGCAGCACTTTGTTTAATCATTGATACACACAGAGGTTTAAGAAAGCTTAGATGTGAACAAAAAAACCCAAACAACAACAACAACAAAACCCCAACAAAACAAAAAGCCAAAACAAAACACACACACACACAAAACCAAACCAAACCAAAAACAACAAAAAAACACCACAAACAAAACAAAACCAACAGACACAAACACCTAGAAAAAAGTACTAACTTTTAAAAGGTTATCTTGTCCATGTTCCCAAGACTGCCTGCAAGCACCAATCTGTAAGGATACCTTTCTGGGAAATGTTAGTCTAATCTGTTTCAAAAATGCCATTAATGGGGATTCCACTGATCCTCTACAGCAAAGCAAATACTCACTACTTACATTAGAAAGGTTTTAGCAACATTTAATATAAGTCTTACTTGCTGCAATCACTCCCCTCCAGTGCTTCTTGTCCCACCTCCAACATACACAAAAGATGTTTTAGTGTTTTATCAGGCCATTTCACATTCTGAAGAACTCTATCACATCTCTTTTTTGTCTTCACTACTGTAGATGAAACAAAACATTTTTCTTCCTCAAATTATACTTGCAAGTCTTCTAATCACTTAACAGTCAATGTGTACAGGTGAATAAGGCAAAGAAAGGAAAAATACTTCCACAACTCAAAAATATGAAGAAGACACCTTAGTGTTTGCACTGAAAGAAATACACACATGCAAAAAAACTGAAACAAAACAAACACGCACACCAAACAAATAACTTTCCAAGGATCATGAAATATTTCTGATGCAAAAAAGAAAAAAAACCACAAAAAACCCCCCCACAACAGTATCAAGATGCGTTAGTATCAACATACATCTGACATGCTACTACACTGTTAAACAAGCAAGACAAGCTAAAGATCATTACAGAAAATTTAGCATGTGCATTTTCCCATTTAAGAAAGACATACTTTCACCTTCCTCTTTTCTGTAAAAATCCCTAAACCACTCAGACCAAACTATTTTGATAAAATCATAGAATTGTTTCAATTGAAAAAGATCTCTAAGATCATTGAATCCAACCATCAACCTAAGACCATCACAGCCATTAAACCAAAACTCAAGACAGTATTCAAGGTGTGGTTTCGCCAGTGCTACAACTATGGCCGTGATTATTTAGAATTTCATACTATTAAAGAAAACATGGTACAAGATCTTACAAAATAGTAACAAAACCCTTTAAAGTTCAGATTTTGGTTTTTTAAGTATCCAAAGTTAGCATTAGTTTAACTTCCTATTCCTGTTGCTTCGCTTTCAGCAGTTTAATTGAATTTAGAAATAATGAAATAAATGAAGTTTTAGAAATATTGTGGATACTCTAAATACCAAGAACTGGCTCAAAAGAAATATAGTTTAACACACAAAAACTGAGAGATGAAATATTAAAACAAAATTAACCCTGTCCTACTGATCTCTATTAATTCTAATGAGAGACAAACATTGTAATTCATGGGGTTTTTTAGCACTTGTAGCCCAGTCTGTTATAAGACACTTTATTTTCTCCTGTAGCAGGAAAGGAATATTTCTACTTCCTAAATCCCTGTATCTGCACTTACTGGACAACATTCATACAAGGAGTAGTGTCCAGAAGAATCACAGCAGACATGCTATTTCACCTGCTAAAACAGTTTACAACTACTAAATCTTTAGGTGATCAGAAAACACAGTTTAATCTACAAAGGCGAACTGATTGACTCACTGCAACTATTGGAATTGCACACAAGTGAACTGGGAGAGCAACATGTGAAATTACTTCTGATGCCACAAGATGTCACAGTTAATATTAGCTATTTATCTGATTTCTGGTATAGGTTTGTGACTGTTATGTATAGGAGCAAGTAATTCAAGATAACTACAAGCTAAATTCTTCAAGGTACTGCATAAAGATTTCAGTATATTTTGCCTGCATCTAAAATTTGAATAATTTATCCCATCCGTTGTTTGTTAATTCATTGTCAGTTAATCCTAACAGAAAGTTAGATTTCTTGAACCAATTATTCACACATTAAAATTCAAACAAATTGGCTTACAAAAACTTTCAGCAGTTTCATTGTATGCTGCAGAAGTCCTGTGTTCTGCGGAGGATAGGCTGCATTCTCGACTCCAAACAAATGTTTAAGTCCTGCTTTCAGTGAAAAGCTAAATAGAACCTGTGGTACTGCATCATAATGAAGGCTAACTTCTTTTGAGCCATGTTATACTTCAAGGTTTTACTTTTTATGTTATGCTAAAAAGAAAACTAGGCATTAAAAGCATCCATGGGGAGGTGGGTGGGTGGGTTTGAAGCATTAGGTATTCCAGTGCTGCAAGAGAAACAGCAGGGGGTAGTATTTCAGTGCTTATAAACCCATGTGCTCTGTTAGCAAAGCAAGTCTCACCCTGCATTTTTCCCTTCTTACAGGTTACCCTTAAATCCCCTGCCTAGATTTCTTCAGCATTGAACTTCTTCCGGCTGCATGTCTGCCAGGAAAAGTTGTCAACACTCTTCCGAGATGGCTAGCACAGGTCCAGCTCCGGGCAGTCTAGTTACCACTTGCCTGCTCTCTTTTCTGCTCCCTCTGCTTTTCAGATTTTACCAGACTTGGTATTTACTGCTGTTGTGGAAATTGGTTTGCCTGTAACAGGTCACCTGAAGTTGCTAATTTACATCTTCCTGTAAATACAGTAACTTAAATCAATTTAAATTTAAAATTATTAACTTGTACAGCACCACAAGTGTGCCCAGCATTTTACAGACTAAAAGAACATTGCTACCATGAGTTTATAGTCCAACTTTTAGTGCAATGCAGAATAGAGCTATTTTGTACATATAATTTCTAAAAAATATATAATGAGAATAGCAAAGAGCTATTCTCCCATTGTCCCAGCAAAGACCTACTTACATAGTACCAAATTAAGACAATTTATGATTTAGAGCAACGAACTTGAAGTTTTACCTAATGAACAGCCTGTGTCCCCCAACGTTTACTAACTGCATTAAATATTCCTCCAGTTAGCTTAATTTTAAGTTTCAGTGGTTGGAGGTTCTCTAATTTTGTTTTCTTCTACATCTGTAATTTCTTTTTCAGAGTTTATCTTGGTACACAAAATCCACCTCTCCTGCCCCCTAAATACAAACTTGCTACAGATAGCTACAAATATTTGTAGAAAACTTACTGGTTTTCCAAATATTGTATTTACAATGTTAGGATAAATTGATATATTATCTCATGAATTACCATGACTAAGATTCAGCATTGTCTTTAATTCAGTTCTCCAACACAGTAAGTTTAGGTACCCAAAAAGCAGCACAGGTGTTTATTTTCTACCTGTGTATATCATATTTTATTTGTGTTAGCTCAGTTACACAGTAATTTTAAGCATTTCTTCATTCAAATTACTTGAGGGATATAAAATTACTTTAAGGATATCTTCCTTAGAATGTTAAGAATATCTTCCTTAGAATACAGCAAAAATCTTGTGTAAAATACATGAATATTGTTTCAAGAAAATTTGCTATAGGATGGTCAGAAGAATTATCTCTCTGATATTGTAATTTATTCTAAACCAGAGTAAATTAGATTCAGTTTACAAGAAAAACAATCACTTTCAAAATTTAAAGCTCAAAATTTAAGAGCTGAAATGAAATGCCCCTTCTGTAACCCATCGTTAATTTAGTGTGCAAAAGTAAAACACAAAAAGGAAAAAAAGTAACTTTCTAATTAATTTACATCACGATAACCACATACTATACAAAAGAGCAATCAAATTCTGTAAATCCTCTGTAAGTTATCATATTGTGAAGATACATCTCAACAAATCAGTGCAAAATTATTTCACTTACGATTTTAAGGGATCCAAAAGAACAGTCACTGGGGAAATTTTAATAGTCATAGAGATACTATATGCTTAAATCATTATTTACCCGTCTCATCTCATTCAAGCTATCCTCTTTAGAAATTTCAAAGTTATGCACAGATGCCATGATGCCTTCTCACAGTGCCTGTTTCCATCCTGAAGATACAACTATCCTACCAGTTTTAACTGATCATAGAAAGCAGTGATCCTAAACAAGCCAACGTGTCATCTTTCACCTCTAATCAGACTAACTGGACTGAAAACTACATCTTACCTATGGACCTTTCAGTTCAATCAAAAACTCAGTCTAAGCAGCCAATGACCAGTGATAATGCAAGGGAAGTTACATGAATGCCTTTGCAGAGGAATACAAAAATGCTTTTCAAGTCCAAAGGGGATGGGACCATATCATTTACTGTTACTTGCATCACAGTAGCTGGCACACTGAAAGAATGAAACATGTACTAACAATTACATGAGACCCATCGGTGGCATACACAGGATTTCTGACTACTAAAAAAAACCCACAGATCTGGAAAATATGTTTACATAAAATCAAGTATAGTCTTCTAATTACAGAAGGTGACCTCATCCACTGTCTCCTCAAAGCAGGGTTAACTTCAGCAAGATTGCTCCAGTCCCTGTACGAAGTCTTTGAGCAGAGATTCCTGAGCATTCCCACTCACTCCAAGCCCCAACACTGAAATAGAAGTAGATAGTTGCATGCATTTCTACCACTACTTATTTGAAAAACATGTGCTCCCTTCATAGAATTATTAAATCCCTTTTTAAAAAATTGTATTACTATTACCCTTTTTTTAGAAGTCTGAAAAGTGTATGTAAACCAAACTAATATGCTTTTATCAGCTTATTTTCAGTAGTCTTCATGAGAATTTGCAAATCCATACATCATTTTCAAACAGAAGGTGAAAAAATGGTAAAACAGATGTGTAAAATTAAAAATAAAAAACCCTCTGCTTCAACCTAAGCCATGTGTATTTTCAAAAGAAATGCAAGTTCTGCTATCGCATTATTTTTTCCGTCAACTGACAACAAATAAAAATGCTCAATCTTTAACGGAAGGGATCACTTTTCTTACTTGATTCAAAATACTCTTTTACTTTCTATTCTAGTCTAGTCCTCAACAAAGCATAATTCCTTCTTCCTGCTCAGGGTTGTAATTATGTCTTCATTAGTTCTGAAATGCAGTACAGTAGGAATCTGTTGATTTTTTGGCAGCATAGGCATACTAAGTAAGAATAACCAGATGCTGCTTACATCACTTGCAGATACAGACAAATTAAAGGCAAAACAAAACCCAATGCACAGGTGTTCATGCAAGCAATAAATTCTGAATTCCCCCACTATTTGGCTCTCTGTTGTAAGGGTACTCTACTTTGGGTCCCAAAAGGAACATTGTGTGTTCACAGATCACAGCTACTTCGTGCCCTTAGATGTACATACCAAATACAAATTATGCAGATAAAACTCTGTAGCCATCTGGTCATCTAAAGTATTTCATATAAATTATAAGTGACCTATTTGTTGGTACACAGAATGTTTCCCAGTCTGAATTTTGTACTTCCTTTTTGTTGTATTTTGATTGAAAGTTAAGGATGGCAGTTTGCAGAACTCCACGATATGTTGGTCTTTTGTTTGCACACCAACAGGTGCATGAACAGCCATTAAGTAGGCTGGTGCTAAGAAGTGCACAATAGCGTAACTGCTCAGTTATGCTCCAGAAATCAATGGAATTACCAAGGAGGAAAACAAAATAAACTGAAGTTCATATGAAAAATGAGATGAGTTGTCACTTGCAGGAATGCCTAGTTGTAATGAAAAATTATACTCCCATTTTCAGCCATTCTTCCAGTTTATGACTTAGCAAAACAATAATCACTTCCTGCTCTGGGACTGAAACAGTTCCTGTCCTCCTCATTTCAGGTTTGTTTGTGTGTTTGTGGTTCTTCTGGAGAGAAAAAGAGAAGGGCAGATCAAGGAAATCCATTACTGTAGTATTTTAAAGTGGTATTCACAATTGTTTTGCTCTCTGGGCTCTTCAAACACTAAGTTCCTAATTACGGTCTTTCTTGAAGCAAAAGATTGCTGCTTTCGTGACCTTATTCTTACGGGAAAAATAGTTGAGAAAGTATATGCTTAGAATTTCAGTTTAAAAAAACCCCAACAATACAAAAAACAACAACTACCCAACGTTCCCTACATAAAATTCGCATGCTATTTTCTTGATGGAAGTACAAAGTGCAACTAGTGAGATAAGCAAGTAAGAAGCATATAATAAACTTAGATTAGACTACTTCCAATACTGTAGCATTAAGAATTATTGATGTTTAAATACATATTGACAACCTGAATACTCATTTTTCATTTGTGTGAGCACTACGCCTAGCATTAACTTACATAACCTGAAATGCAAACAGTTTAATATGTTAAATCAATTGTGTGCACTAGAAAGCTGATCTCAAATATCCACGTACTTGGAACAGACACCTGAAATACAAGGTCTCTACAGATAGCCCTGTGACAACCTACGCATACAGCGGCTTGGGTCAAGCCTCATGGTTTTTGTATACTTACTTCAAGCCCTTTAGCAGAAACTTACTGCATGTCTTTACAGCACTGTACCATGGGAACCAAATCTCATTCAGAGTAACTCCAAAAATACAGTGATAAAGTTATCATTACTGGAAGGTACACCTCAACTGTTATGTACTTCTAGGAAGAGTACTGTTTTCACAGTTGTAAACAGCAGATTCTACATTAAAAAAAAATGTTACTGAGCAGCAGTGTAGGTATATGTGTACAAATAACCCAAAAGGAAGTCTCTTGGTCATGTCTGCAGCTATCTCAGGATGAGAAAGACGATCCCAACTTCCACTACCTCCATGCTTTCTGGACCTGACAGGAACCATCTGGCCCTCTCCAATCACTTGCTATTGCTGTCCTCTTGAAATAAAAGTGGAGAGTGAAGAGCACTGGCAAAAGATATGATGTGCAAATGCAGAGGAAAGTCTTGTATCATTAACTTTACAATCAAGCAGCTAGCACGTACCAACTGTTGGATAAATCACATGATATTGAAGTATCTGCTCAGAAAAACAAATTATTTTGCCAGAGAGGTAGTTACATGAAAATACAAGAACACCTTAACTAAATTATACACTCGGAGCCAAAGGTTAGGATTTTGACAGCGTATCAAATTCCAAATCTTCCTTTCTATCAGAAAGCCTGATCCAACTTCTATAAAATTTAACAGAACTTATTTTTATCTGCCTTTGACTCTAGTTCACAAGATAAGTATGGAACCAAGAACATCACAAGTAAGACCTTCAACTCTTAAGTTCAAAACAAAACATAACAAAAAATATTGCTAACAGCAAAAAACAGTGTTGTAACATTCTTCTCTACTAATTCTGCGTGATGTTTGAGCATATTTTCCAGGCAAAGATAAGCACATAAAACTTATAAGTAACTACTTTAATGAAAATACCAAAGGGCATTACAGATATAAGAAAATGTTATTTATTAATTACTTTGTGTTTTCTACAGCAAATTAGAAAAAAAAAAAACCACACAATAGTAATTTCTGCTCATTATTGCAGTCAAATTTGTTTTTCCTCTTCTAATTCTCTTGGAGAAAATATCTGGAATTGAAGTTTTCATTATTTGACTAGACATTTAATTCAACATCATCAACTACAGACAGATATCTGAAACTGCCCAGTTTTGCATTTTCTAGAAGTGATTTCAGAATAACTGATCCCCTCAATATTACCATACATTTTTAGTGAAGCAATTTAACTATCTTCCCCTATAAACATACTAGCAAACACTGAAAGCTATGACAAAACACAGGTAGCAGAGCCCTGGAGCACTCTGCTACAACAGATCTAGTAACACCTTGTCTCTTGAGCCCAAGGGACATGGGAGTTGCAGCAGGGATTAGCATAAGAAACAAACAATGGTTATTATAAATGTTTAAAGATTAAGGTAGTGAGCATCCTTTCATCGTGCATAGTCTATTACTGAACCAACACAACTATTAATGAATTAATCCATAATGCTTATCAATCATATTTTTAAATGTTTCAAAAAAGAAAAGTACATAAAAAAGTATGTGACTTATTCCTAAATGTCTCATCTAACTCAGCAGGCACTCTATCTCCTGTTGAATGTAACATGCTTTTGCAACATTTTGATATACAGTTCATATGCAGGGTGAAATATATTTTTAAACCTATATTTGATTAAGAAAAATTATTAATGGTACTTACATGCTGCAAAAGCTTGAATGGTTATAAAGAATGTAGCATGTCTAAGGACAAGAGCCTGTCATTAATTTCTTTACGAAAGTTATTATCTTTTAAGGAAAGTATCTGTTAGATAGTATCCTTCCAAAACCATGTATCCAACCATATGTGCAAGCTGAAATACCCTCAAAAGAGCTGTAAAGTACAAATATATGACAAATCCATATGATTTTGTTACTGGCACACTACCACAATACCAGGATAACCTGCATTCCAAGCTCAAACCCCACAACCTTCATCAACCTTTATACAAAGGACCAAACAGTCTGAAGACACAACCAAACACAAGAGAAGAGGTGATAGGAAACATTTTCACTAGCAGTGCTTAAGTACTAAAGTAGAAACCTGTACTGCTGCTCAAAATTGCAAACATTTGCCATTATAATTCCACAGAACAGACTGACAGATACCTCAGTATACATGTCATTTTACACATAACAAGGAAGATGTAACTAATAACTTTAACCTTTTGAAAACTAAACTAGTCTGAATTACACAAGCACATAGTAATTAATAAACCACAACAGTTGTTAGTTTGGTTGATACTGAAAGTACAAGTAAGCTATTATTTTATCTCTAAGAAAATGTAAAATCAAATGAGGTGAACTAACCTTAAATAATGGATAGAAACGTAACATCACTGTTTGAAATTTAAGTGGAAACTTTAGAATGCCATTTAACTTATATGCAGTATTCCTTACAGGATCTAAATGGTGTTAACAGTTTATTTGTACAAAACCTGAACTGGTTCATTCCTCATCTGTCCGATTAGGGAGCAGACAAGATGCTATTTGGAGGGCAAACCCAAAACCACTACTTTCACAGTTTGAGTGCTTTACTACCCATATGCTCCAAAGTTTCTTTTTAAGTTATCTTCCACTTTGGAGAAATAAAGTTATCCACATTTATGGATACAACATTATAGAGATACTTTTCCTTTTAACAGTCAGGCAAAAATAAAATTATTTCTCGGATATGCTCTATGTCTTTTCTCGACTATTTAAAAGTGATCATTGGTAAATGGCTATGACAGCAATTCTAGACTCACTTATTTCCTTATTCCATTTTTTCGAACTGACACTTCAATAACTGTGTTTGCTCATTAAATATTTTGAATTGCAACACTGTTTAATTAATCAGAATAAAAAGTGGTTAGAAAATACTTTATTCTTTAACATAACTGTAATTAGCCATAACTTCAATTAAAATTGACATATACTATAATAAAACATTCATTGAAAGACTGTTACAGATGTTGTAGCAATGCTGTGACTTGCACTACAGTAACGTGTTTTAGTCTTCTACAGCATAGTATTTCCCCCTTTAATCATGTCCACAGTTAAATGAAATCTGCAATATTCATCTTTGATTTAATCTTTTAACTGTATGTCATATAGGCAATGATAAATCATCATTTAAAAAAGTAACAACTGCAGAACTTCCTTATTTTCCTCTCACCTGCAGTATTCAAAACCACATCACAGCCTAACAAGAAATGGAACTCATTGAAAAACCACACTTCTTTCAGTGTTGTAAACTGAATACAATTGAACAACTAGTTCTACAGGTGTTTCAAGTTTAAAGGATGCTGTTTTATAGGTGTGGCCTCACTAACAGAGAGAAGAATAAAAATTACATATAAGCAGCATTTGTCATCCTATCTATAATCTGACACTAATACCAATACAATCAGACAGAGTCTACTCTGTTCCATTACAGGCAAATGTGTTAGAAGCCATTCCTCCCAGAACATACAAATATACAGGAATACATTCTAGGATCTTCAGACAAAATATGAGTTGCATTTACTCCCTCCGTCATCAAGTATTGCCTTCACATTTTCCATTAACATGGGGAAAAAAAACCAAACAAACAAACAAGCCAGCTGCTTATGTCATCATTAACCTACCTAATTTGCTGCATCCTGAACAATTACTACTAATATGCAGGTTTCATCCTGAAGCCTTGAATCAGGTAGTTCCCATATTCTTAGTTAAGTACAAAAGGTAAGGGAAAAAAAAAAATTACTAGCATGTACCATGTAATGATTCCAAAAACATGGGAATTCTCATATTTTGAAGGAGCTGTATGTAAGAAACTACTACACACAAACTAGGTGCTGTTGTACTTCACTTTAGCAGCCTATTAACATTTTTTTCTATTATTGGCATTCTCTGAAAGTTACAACTAATATTCTCACTTCTGAGTCTAACCTATTCAATCACCATAGCTGTTTCCAACTTGACACTGCTACTAAATCACAAGCTATCAATTCACAACACTGATGTTTTGTGAAAATATGTTACAAACACTCATCTTTCCTACTCTCATATGGAAACGTAATCCCAAATCACCATATCATAATGCTCTGTACAAGAACCATTTGTGATATCATCATCAGGGATTGCAGCATTAGGTAAGAAAAAAGCAGCAGACAAATCCTAGCAAGGATTTTATTTTCCTGCAAATATTCCTTATTATAAAATACAATTTACAAAACCCAAACTATATTCTCCCTATTTTTTTAAACTCCATAAAATTCTCCAGAAAACACTGAATGTTCTTCTACTTCACAGTCCTTATAATGATGCTTCTGTGAAAAGCAAAAGCATCAGCATGTACCAGGTCTTTTTTATTCTTTTTTTAAAAAGTCGACAGTAAAGATAACAAAAAGACTACTTGTCTTTTCAAAAATTTCTTTATATAAAATTTCATCTTTTACCAACGCATGTGAATATGGTTCTCAGAAAAATATGGAACAGCTTGTAACATATAGATAAACTTCTTCCATTTTTCACTTTCCAGACTTTTTCATTAAGTATTTTACATCTTTGTATCGTGTGCAAAAGTGGTGGCAAAACCGCTCTTGTTAAAACTACACGCAAAACTTCCTGGTTTTGGTAGGTTTTGAAAGTTCCTAAAAAATTATATAAATGGTTGCCTATTTATAGGCCATCAACTCCAAGCATGTCTAGAAACTGTGCGGAGGGCCTTAAGTGATTTAAAAAATGAACAAACAAACAAGTAAACAAACAAAAACATCTGAATGATGAATGTTATTTTTTTTAAAATAGAAACTCCTGTTTCTTAAGAAGAAATAAGAAAGTTATGAAGTAATGCATTATTAATTTTTCCAATAGCCCAACAGTACTAGAGCTTAAAAGGTAGAAAGTTATCACCCCAAACAAGGGTCATGAGCTCTTAATATCACAAATTAGGGACAAGAGAAGCCAACTTCCTTCACCCCCTTGTCAAAGGATGGGAAACTTCCACTGTGTTTATTCCACTTCTGTGTTTAAAAAGGGGGAAACTGGTGCGATTGCAAAAATTTCAGAACAGGAAGGTCTTCAGAAAACCCAAACTGTTCTTTACCCACTAATGCTACTCCTGAGTCCCCAAAAGAACTTGCATATCATCCTGGCTACAGCATATGCTACTCTTTGCTCTTTGTCACACAGGTGCTATGCATGTTTAGTTATAATTCCATCACTCTGTCAAATTAACCTAAAGAATGCAAATAATGAGAAAGGGAAAACACAATTTGAACTACCTAAAATGCAGAAAAATGAGAAGGTAACAAAAATGAGACCATGACAAAAGGAAGGCTCTTCTGTAAATACAGGGCCTTGACCTTGCCAAATTGTAGTAGTCTGCTATAGCTATAGTTCTGGAAATTTAAGCCTGAAAACTACCAGAGTGGAAGAGGTAAGTAATGAACTGCTAGCAGCTCTTCTACTAGGTTAAATGTAAACCAACTAACCTCTATCCACAATCATAAATAATTAAAGCAAAAACTTAGAACAAGAATCCTTATCTTTTTGAGTAATTATATACATTTCTGAAACAAAGGAAAGTTTTCCATAGCTACATGAGATTATTTTACCTGCAAGATAATTAATTGTCCCAAAATTTTCCAGAGCTTAAGAGTTTTCTTCAAACGCAAAGATTTTCCCTTCAACCCATTTTACAAAGAATATCACTGTAAGAGCCATTCTTAACAACACTGGACTACCATAAAATTCTATTATGTAAAACAATCTGCAAATAGTAATGCACTTAACTATATGATTCACTTCAGAGATGTTTTTATTACTCCAACACAATGGATATTTTTTTTTTAAACTTTCTACAAATATTATTTGATCTAAAGCATACAGGTTGTAAAACCTTATTACATGTTTATGTAGTAACTGCATATTCAAAACTATTTCTTCACTAGAATTGAATCTGTTTTACATAGTGTATATTCAGTATGTAGCCTAGCTCTCAAACATACAATAACAACACAAGCACATTTTGGATTCATCAAAATTGCTATTAGGTAAATTTACTAGACCACACACCTTACATAAACTGCAACACGCCAAAAACCTCTGAAACCAAAGAACCCTGGTGTCATTCATTGTCCCATTCAGAGAACATCCCTAATTTAAAGATCTATGGGAAGTAGCATTATTCACTGACTTGAGAAAAAATGCAAACACATATATTACTAGTCTTTAAGGCACAGGTAAAACATCACTACACAGAGGCCTGCTGCTCCATTCAAACAATATGCAGACACCATCAGCCTTATACTAGCTATAAATACACTTCTACTGTTAGAAAGAAAAAGTAGCCTGTTCACTGTTTCTGTAGAAAAACAATTGATTCCTCCCGTTCGTGAGCAACATGTATTAAAATCAGGCCAACAGTGAGACGCTAATTACAGGTTAAACAATTTACTTATTTTCGAGATCGCTATGCTTGCAAGATAAAGCTTAAAAGTTACATTGTAGTAAATAAACCATTTATAGAATGGAAAAAGTAGATCTGCTTACCTCTTTGTGTGTATAATGGTACTTCTTATTCCAATGCTGAAGGGACTACATACACAAAGCCTAGAACCTCTAGGAAAGGTTATGCAACAGGTAAAAAGAAAACTACATCATGAGGGTGGCCTGAACATATATAAAAATACAGAAGCAGGACACTGAGAAGGGCAAGTCTGAGAAAAATCAGAGGAAATTGGCCTACTAGAATTTGCTGATAACTGTATCCCTGATTAGTCAAGACACTGGCATTCAGGTTTTAATTTATCTACAGAAAAATACAACTACTACCATGAACAAAGGAAATTCCTAATTATAATCTAAATTTCCAAAACACTTTAACATAATGACACGGGACGTATTAACATTTTCTCCAAGTTGAGAAAATGTTCCTTTGTGAGAAAAGAGTTGTGGATTGATACTTCTAAGACAGAGACTCAGAGACAAAATGAGAGCCAGCTAGCCCATAACTAAGTTCTTCCACTGACAGTCTTCCGCAACCATTATTTCCTTTTCATTAAAGGATTTTCCAAAAACCTTTAATTAAGTCATATTTCCCAGGTATGAGATGTTACATTCTCTATACAACAAATATTTATCATAAATAACATTTTGTTAAAGCCAAAACAAGCCTGCAACCTTCACAATGATAACTACAGTCCATGAAAATGAAATGCTTTCAACCAAATGCCTTTTCTAAAATGTTCTTAGAAAAAAAAAATCTTGCCAATTGGAGGGTAGGTCAGTTTCACATACTGCACTGCATTACTGAATAGGAGTATGTAATATTTTCTAAGATTAAGATGCACCTGTTTTGCCACAACAGTGAGAAACATTTACAGTAGCCGTTCTCAAACTTTTAGTTAGGTAACTTAGGTAACTTCATCAGTTCAGACTAGGACTGTTTCCCCACCAATAACCTCCCAATAACAGGTCAATTTGTATACAACTAAGACCAGATTATAATGTGACTCCACCCATCGACTGCATTTCAACTCTGATTATTAAGAAAAGCAGGGTGCTACAGAGGTTATTCCAAGAGGCAGCTGACGGCTGAGGATGTGTTTCAAAATTCTGAAGCACTAATACAAGAAAAAGGTGGAAAATCAATGATTTACACCAAAAAAAAAAAGTGACTTGCTCAAAAACGTGATAAAAAGCATACCTTTTGGTTTGTTTTGTTTTTAGACAAAAGTTGAGGGAAAAATCAGGGTCCTATAGATTATTTCACACTTAGATCAACATTTATTTCTCTGTTCATGTTGTGGTCTGTATATTTTTTGACTCCTAAATTAACACCTACATTAACACTGGGACATGACTGCACAGAAAGATGCATGAAGATTCAGATACAAAAGGAATGAAGATAAAATCAATCACATCCAGCAAAGTAAGTACTGTTGTTCATTGACTTCATCCTGCAGAAACATACTTCCATGGGATCTTCTCCCTCTAACAGAAGATGTTCTTGGCTTGTATAGCAGGAGCTGGATTACTGCCAAGAACCACAGTTGTGGTCTCTGAACTGATCAGCACTTAAAATTTAAGAAAGGTCCATAACTGTAATATGTTGCACTTTAAAGTAAAATGAACAGAAATTTTTAAGAACTATTTTTTAATACTATCTTAATTACTTTTAAAAATGATAACAAAATCAAATCCCCCCCCCCCCAAAAAAATGCAATGAACTTGATTATAAGGAAATACAAAACATTACATAAATAATGTCTCAAATACCCTATTAGGAGGCTCCCAGAATTTATCATCATCTTTAGGCATTTCAGTTGCCACTGTAAGAGTTATCAAACTATCATAGTTAAGCCTTGGCAGAATCTAATTTAACAGTATTTGTTTTCAAATGCCTCTCCATTCTCTGACAAAGCATTGAAATCTGTACTGAGGAGTCTCTTGATCTCTTACTGATAGTAATTCACAAATTTTCCTAACCATGCAGTATTTTACACTTGCTTCCTTACTCCCTATTTTCAACTTTAACTATCAATTTTATATTGTGCATAATCCCCTGTGTAATTATTAAGTTCATGTTATTTGTTCTCTTTTAATCCAATATCCTTGTGGTATTATCATAATTTTGTTTGATTAGGTATCTTGATTACACAAGAATTTCTCATGGTCAAGGGGAATGTTTTCAAGCCTAATTCAGTTTCTTCAATACTCTAGTCATCTCAGCACTTGTAGCCTTTGGTATCATTCTTTGATGAATGATACCAGTTTACTTTCCATACTGCATCGGTCTCCTTAATCTTCAATTTTTTTTGCATATAAAACCCACACAAACACAAACATTCTGCATGACGACCTGAGACTATGAAAGCTCTCCTGTTCTAGGACCAATCCTAGCAAAATATCCCTACTCAGCTTTCTGTGAAGCCCTGAAAACTACCCAAGTAACAATACTTGATCTGCTGTAGTAAAAACCAGTTAAAAAGCAGGGGGTGAGATACTGAAAATGTGTACTTCCCTAAGTGTGTGGAGTGCTTTCCCTGCTTTCTTGCTTAGTCTATAATGGGACTTTGCTGGAGGTGTGACAACCTCCAGAAACTTAAAAGGCAGACAAACAAAACCCACTTTTTTCCAGAAAATTATCCACAAGGCAGTATGACTAACTTGCTAGGCAGTATGACTAACTTCCTAAAGTTGATTTATTAAAAATAGACAAATACATAAACAATAGAACAAGACTAGAGTGCACTAACTCGTCTCTGCAGCTAACATAGTTGGACCCTGATACAGTTCTCCATGAAAGCAGATTTCTACAATTAAAACAAAACAAGCCTAGCTCTCACCACCAAAACCCTAAAAGCAGAGCTCATGCTGCTACTGGGAGACAACACCAGCAGAACAGCAGCTACTCACGGGACAGCAGGACTATCTGCTTGAAAAAGGATACAAGCTGCTATGTAAGATAGCAGCCATAATTTCTGATGCACATAAGCAAGTAAGAATGATGACCTATGCTCTTTTTTCTACCCTTCTCTATGCACTGAGGTATGGCAAGAGGTAGAGAAAGGAGATACATACTCCCTTTAAATAATATCTTGATTTATTCTCTGGAGACATTGGTGAGGTTGACAGCTCAGAAGACAGTGGCAATAAGCACTACTGTAAAATATAAATTGATGTTACCTTTATTCAATTTTTTTTTTTAATCTAAAAAATATATATTTAATAGCAAAAGCAATTCCAGCCATAGTAGAAACAAAAACTAGGGAGCTGCACAATAGTATCTGTATAACATGGTAGAAACTGTGGAGTTGCATGAAAAATACAACCTGTTGACATCTTTAACTAGTTCATTTGCCATCTACCCAACAATTTTTTTTTTTCAGAACAACTTACATTCTGTAACCGGGACCAATCATTTTACACACTTTCCTTACAGTATGCTCATTTTTAAAGTTCTCATTCCAAATTACAGAAGCCTAAAGCCCAGGATGAGCAAGCTTTATACCACATAGTTACAAACTGTCAAAAGGAAACAGTACTTCTTAACTACCTAAACCTCTAAGTTAGAAAGATGTAGGGGCATAAGTTTGTGTTTGTAGGTCCAAAAAATAATTTTTAGAATTATTGAAAGCTTATTCCATTACATCTTTTTTTCTCTTTTTGAAAATTCACTTTTAACATACATGTAGTGTTAGATGTGAGACAGGTGGTCCATGTAACCTATTCCAAACTTAAGCTGACATCCACTCCTGTATATGATAAATACATGTAGATATATATACCTAATAAAATTTATGCATTTCTTCTACCACCAACATACAAAGAATTCACAAATATCAATTTTCTCAGAGTGACACCAGCACTAGAGGAAACCTTTACTGTTCCACAACTGTACCCTTCTCAGCTTTCTTAAATGCAATGCCAATGAAGAAACATTTTCCAAGATAAGACCTTTCTCCCTGCAAGCTCCTGAAGCAAGAGATAAAAATCTTTTATTTTATTATATGCAATTTTATGCCTTTATGATATTTTAATATAAGAATAAAAGTAACAGTAATTGTGATTGTGACTTAAACTGAAATGAAAATGGTAAATTCAGTGTTAATGAAAACTATAAACTAACAGGACAGGAATTAATTCTGTTCATGCAGCACTGGTAGCATAAGCAGAGATGCAGAAGAACCACTACCTTTGTACCAGTAAATCAGACTCCTAATGTAGAAAGCAGATGCTACAACTCAAGTCAGAGATCATTTGACGCATTCCAAATAATGACAGCCTTCACTCAGCAGCAACCCAGCATCTGGGCTACAAGTCAATTAATATCTAGTGACCAATTCAAATGAGGGAGCTAGCCATTAAAGACTAACCTACCAGCATTCAATTACACAACCCCTCCTTTTCCTTCTACAGTATCAACCTCATCCACCCTTCCAAATAGTGTTCTCTCCACCAATATTCCCACATTCCTGTCTCCTTACCAAATGCATGAATACATCCAGCTCACTCTATATTCACATTCCTCCTCTTTGTAATTCAGGTACCTATGCTGTCTTCTTTCCCCCCTTCACTGAAATATCTATGAAGACCTTGTCTTCCCTCTTCTTTGGCCTAGAAGTCACTGAGAAGCAGACTGCTACCTGGCTGAACTGCACGCGCCTCCCAGCTGGATAGCTGACTCCACAGTGCAACTGTATTCTGCAAGGCTAACAACCTAGCAGTACACACACACCTTAGAGCCTACAAGTTGTATATTTGGATCAACTGGCTGCCTGATCAGGAGATGTGCAGCTGCCAAGTCAAGAATTGTATGAAGTCTCTGAAGCCACAAACCATAGAAAATGGAGATCATCAAAAAGCCTTGAGGAAAGACACAGCCCAGAGAGCTGCTTATAGCTGGTGGTCTTCTACAGCAGACTCCTGTATAATGCATACTTTAAACTTTCATCTAATAAGGTAATCAGATCAGTATTGTGGATTTATATGTTGCTGTATGTTATAGTGTATGTGAACAATAACATTTATGTTCTGTCTACTTCACTATTATGTCCACAACATTAAAAAAGGTTTTAATCATATTTATTTTGATCTTGTGAGTACTGTAAGTTGGCAATACTACAGCTCACGCTATACTAGGGAAATTATAATAAACAATTAGTAAATTCTTTGATGAGTTTCTGAAAACAAGAAATACTAACATTTTTTGTTTCCTTTACCTAGATCATCAAGCAGCTCTCTCCTCGCCAAAAAACACAAAAATTCATGCTTCAGTTAATTTATCAATATGAAAATCAAATCCTGTTGCTTTCATAAACTCTCTAAAAAGAAAACAATCACCAAGCCTGGAGTGTGCAGTTTTTGCTTACATGGAAAGACCTCCTGAAGACAACAAACAAAATGAATGTTGTTTACACATATTTAGGTATCTTACGCTTTTAATACATCTTTATTGCCTTCATTGTTTAGTTTTCATCCTTACTAAAGCAGGCACATTTTGTGCACATTTTGTACACATTTTGCACATGGTCCAGATCTTACACACTGCAGCACTGACACAGGATGTCACCAATTTCAGCCCAACTCTGAGAGGGATGAGGTTCTCCCTAAGCAGATGTTGAGAAAATTCCACGTGAGCATAAGTCCACAAATGTGGCTCTTGCAGCAGACCTAAAAGGTACCGAGTTACCAGAAAAACAACAGACTATTTTCGCATTCTACCAGGCACATAAATGTATGGACAATCATAATTTTAAACTGCATCACATATAAATATCCATACAGAAATACACAGTACATGTAGGGAAACCAGGTGTTTGCTAACAGTTACATACTGAGCGCTAGATTATTTTAAAGTAACTTTTTTCTTTATCTTAAGAAGCACTTTCTTCAACAGCTGGACTTACTGTTAAAATACAGTTAAACTGCTTCTTAAGACAATGAAGTTACTATAGAAAAAATGGGATCTGTGTAAATATAACTAGAAAAAAAAGTTGTATTCATCTGTTACAAAAACATCTTTCTAGGAACGTACCTGTATGTCAGTAATAACAGCATATGACGGTAGGACATGCTAATGAAACAATACTAAACGTAACAGAAGTCACTGTCACCAAGTATTGTATTTTGATTTTCTAACCTTTTACACCTCTACTATAATTCCATTGCATTGACTAATGTAATGTCTTCCTAATAAATAACTTTACCTTATATAAACAGAGAGACACAAAGCATTAAACAGGATAACAGTTTAGGTAGTTTAAAAGAAATAAAGCACTTAGAAGTATTTGAAAAGTCAAAATGCTTATTTAAAAGTATTCCAAGCCGGACAGTATTTAGAGCCCTCTATATTTTTCAAATCCAAGTAAGCACAGTAATTCACTACAGGCGTCAGCCTTTTCACACAATTGTGCTCAAAACCAACATTTTCACCAAAAAAAAAAAAAAAAATTACTGTATTTCCATACCTTAGAGTTACAACAATTAGTTTGGAGGAATAAGTGAAATGCACATCAATGTTGCAATGCCTGACTGGGTCTGCAGAGTACCTGAAAGCACATTCTTCAGGTGTGTGAAATACCTTTTAGATATTCATCTGGATTTTGTGCATGTCCACAGCTGCAGCCTTTTTTTTTTCCCCAGGTTCCATGGAATTTATTATCCTTTTGCTGTAAAATTCAGTATTTTACTGTTGCTAGGCACCTGACATTTAGTGCTTTGGCCTCTTGCCCTTTTACCTGCACACACCTTTTCTTTCCTTCAGTTTTCTTCACAATTAGAAATTCATTCAATTACAGTAAATATCCCATGTGCTTTCACCAAATACAGACATCCAGGGGTCTCAGAACAGATGACAAATTTCAGCTTTTAGTCAAAGATTAAGAAGATGATCATTAGCAGAGAATGAGAAACAAAAAGACCTATAAGCTAGGCAGCCAAGATAAAACAGTAGCACAACAGCAAATTCCTTCCCCTCAGCCCATAAGCAAAGGAAGGGGTTTCTGAATTGGCCCACACAGGCAAGACCATGGATGCCAAGACAGCAAGGAAAGGACCACTCAAAACCTCACGATAAGTAATTAATATTGAGATTAATCGATTACTATGTTGAACAATGAGACAGAATTCTGTGTGCACGTATTTGAGAAAGGAAAAAAAAATTCTCACAGTGATACAAGTGATTAATACTGTCATGGAATTTATTTCCATTTACCACAAAAATCACAACAATCTATTATGAAGAATATTCTCTAGATACAATGTTAAGGTTATACATTCATACTTAAATGATACAACTCCTGAATTTTTTCTTCAAGTAATAACTGTAGCATTATGTGAATATATACTGTTAGAAATGCGAATTTTCCTATGTTTTCATAGGTGGTATTGGGGGGAGAAAAGTGTCCAAGAAACAACTGTGTAACCTCCAGCGTTAAAATTCTGCTCTCCTCCCTAAAATTATACAGGACATATGTGAATTCTGTAACACAGCACTGTTGACCTGGCCATTGCCTGGATTCTACATCATTTAGTCAAAGTTACTAGAACACAGATATTCCTGAACAAAACAACCATGTAAGGAAAGACCTGTTACTAGGCTTATTTCCACAAGTTTTCTACTAATACAAATATACTTTAAAACAAACAAGAAAGCACACACACAAAATTCTACAACCATCCTATGCCATAATCATTGTTAACATGCAGAACATTCTAGATTTGCCCCCAAAGTACATTGGTTTCATTTAGCTTCAGGAAGCCCCTGGGATGTATCCCAAATTGAATGTTACTTTTAACACATTACTCCTTGTAATACATATTGTTAGTACCCTTCAAAAAACTTTAACATAGCTGATTAAAGTCAGTCATACAATTTGGTGATTTACAGAGCTGAGAATCTCTACATGTGGATTATCATGGAAGCATAGCAACCTTTGGACTGGGAGGCACAGGCCAACCAGCAGACGTCATAGCACGTAACAATGGAGAAATGCATGCAGCCGTAAGTATGACCCATCTAAACTTCAGCAAACAAACATATGAATAGCCCATCTAACACTGTGAGAGAAAAAGTATCTCTGAGACAGAATAAGTGCTGTAGTTTACAGGATCTGTATGGATTTTAGGCACCTACAGATTGACAAGCAACACTGTACATTATTCTGAAAGACTACTAATCTGAACAGCTGCTCCTCCCACACCAATAAAAAATAAAATAGTATTAACACAGTCCACTCCTGCAGACAAACATGTTCCAGTGCACCATTCAACAGCACCGCACAACAGTATGCAATCCCTCTTGCAGCATGGCTGGCTTGCTCCAGTTTATCTTAAGTTAATATAAATACATGCACATTCAGTTCAAAGATAGAAAAACAAAAAGTAAGAGAACTCAGTGTCACTACCTTGTTGCTGAAAAATCTAATTCAAGACTGCTTAGACTTGAACTTGTTGCTCCAAGGAGACTGTATTTTAGATCTGATACCCAGCTCACTAATCTAGTGCCTCAGGCAAAGTGTAAGCTCACTATTCTGGGTACCATCTTGCTGTTTTATTATCCTTCCTTAAGATAAGCTTCTTTCTTTCAACCATTCCTATATTTCTCTGCTTAGGTATCCCAAGTTTATTTATTCCCTAAGGAATAAAGATTGTTCTTCCTCTCACCTATGCTATATTTTCTGCTTCTCAACACTGCAGAGGGCAAGCAAGCTTATGAATAGTTTTATTTTCCTCATATATTCCTAATTTATATTCATTTTCAAATATTTAAGATATGACATAGAAGGATGAAGAGACACAATCCCTGCATTAAAGAGCTTACAGTCTCACACTTCTCTGTTAGATAGGCAAACAAACATCAGTATACCCACTTTATAAATATGAATAAAAAGATGGTAAATGATTTAACTAAGGCCACTGAATAAATATGTATCAGACTGATAACCAGAAACAAAATCATGTGATGGGATCTCTGGCCTATACCAAATACTATGAGCTATATCTTCTAATAATGTAGACTGGTACTACAGTTACTCCAAGTAGCCCCATTTGAATTTGCAAGACACCACTTTCAACAAGCATTTTAAAACAAAACACAGCAAAAAAAATCACAAACACTCCATTTTCATAATCTGTTATACACACAGTTTTCAGCTTTCCTATTCACAGAACATAACATTACCCTGTTTTATTTTTTGAAGTGCTTCCTCAGCTATTGATTAAAGAGGAATTTTAAAAACATGAGAAATAATAATAGCATTCTTTTATAGATGGTTTAACTAAGGCTCAGGAAGAAGAAATTTGCCTGCTAGAACTGGATTCCAGCATTATTTAAGGGGAAAAAAAAAAAAAAAAAAAGGCAAAGCCTTACTGTATTTGGATTCATTCCTGTTTGACATGCATTCTCAAAGTAAGTCTAAACCTCAGTGTATATCGAGTAGCTCAGCTGTAAAACTTAACAAATCATACTTCTTTCATTATTGGGGAAAGTGGGGAAGGAATTAGGAAAGAAAAAAAAAAAAAGTATGGCAGTCTTATCTATTTAAGTTTAACTGCAAATAAATAAGGTAATCAAAGCCTACTTGCTCTAATAGAAAAAAAAAAAAAAGCAAACCCTTTTCTTAGCCTAGGCTTATTCCACTTCACAAGAAAACACATATACGTTCTTGATCTTGTTGCGGTATGCTTACAATTTATTCAAGCCTAAGACATTATCACTGCTCTTAATAATTTTAAAGCATAAATAAATTGATAGTTTCAGTTAAGGATTAGGAAATAGTCTTAAACATAAACTTTCCACTAATTATTAGAGGAGTCAGTAAGGCCTAAAATTAACTACAGTGATTATGGCAGAACCCGTAACATCATCTGGTCCATCTCACTGCCAGTCCTGATACCTGGTGCACATGTACTAGGGCCTACACCAGGCTAGTTCTGAATGACCCATGGTGTGGGTTTCCTTCCTAGTCTGCTTGGCATACTACAGGTATACAGGTTATCCTGCACTGCTGTCTGCTCTGAATTTTCTCAGCATACACATTAACACACATTAAAAGTATCTCCATTTAAAGCATTTAGGCCCTTCAAAATGCTTATAAGGTACCATTTCCCCTTCTCACTCAAATTATTAATTTAATCAAGTAAACCATATTTATTTCTCAAACCACTTTTAAATCAGGTAGTCCCTTCTACCTTAACAATTTGTTGCTCTTCTCTAAGCTTCTGTGAAGTTGCCCCACCTGTTGCAAAGGCTCTGAAAGCAAAACAGTACTCCAAATACAGTTACACAATCTCATACAAAAAGCTCGCTTCCCTTATTCAATCCCTTTATGGATGCAACCTAAACTAATTCTGACTTTTACAAAGTCTATATATCATATTGCAAATTTGGGCCTGTCCTTCCTGTCAGAAGGATGCACAAATCCCTTTCATATGAAAGGCAGTTGGTGCACACAACTGACAGGACTATCAGGCCCGTGGCATCACTTCTATCCCTTTTTCAGCAATACTGCTTTCCAGGTTATTCCCTCACAATGAATACCTGTTTTCAGTTACTGTCCCTCAACTGTTTCAGCTTGCATTTTCCAAATTAAATCTCATTTGCACTTTCCTAATTTCTTTAGATAATCTTTCCTTTTCTGCCCTGACTTGTGTTAACTCTTTCCACTATGATTTCCTGCTAATATCATGTGTACTACTCACCTTTCCATAATCAATCCAGACACTAAATATGCCTAAAATGGTTAAATCTGTATTACTAACTGCATATGTAAGCACTGATGTTACTCTTTCAGCACCTAAAACTGCTGTGAGTCACCAAATCTATTCTTTACACTTTGTTCTATTTTTGTTTATGGTCCTTCAACCAATTTTTGCATTTAGATAACTATCGATATACAAAAGTAATTAATAAGAGATTCTGAAGTGTGTTTGAATTTTAGAAAATATGTAAAAGATTACTACAGCTACATTTTCTTCATCCACTGAGGCCTTGAACCTGCAACCAGATTTGGAAAGGAAGCCAGTCCTGTACTTCTCTATACTCACTGATCTGCATGCAGATGCTGCTGTGGAATTAGATTCTAACTTTAAACACTGAGCAAAAATAACAAAGAAAACTCTTGCAAAAAGTAATTTTGTTTGGAAAATTCCAGGCTGCTTACCGTTTCCCTAACATTTCTGTCCTTACTTTACTCAGAATTCCTTATATTTATTTAGTTCTTCAGCTCATGCCTTAAAAAACTTTAAAAAAAAAAAAAAAAAAAGAAAAAAGTACAGTACTATTAAATTTCTTAGTGGCATCTTGAAAAGCAAATTACTTATGTATGTCTTGAGACCTCTCAAGAACTCACTCTCCTTATTTGTTGTCAGTACCTATTTGATTTTTAACTGCTCACACTTTTTCATCCCACTATCTATCTCTATATACATATATAATTTCAGGAAATTCGGCATAGCGGCTTGTCTTTATAATAACTTTATACAACCTTTTCATTTATGAACTGATTTCTTTCCTCTATTTGACCTCCCTTCACTTCCCCAATATTTACAACAGTAAATTCTTACTCACCTTTAACTAGTATTAACTTGTTATTGCAGCCTTTGCCAGACACAACATATACCTGACTCCTACCTTCCAGAAATTCTCTGCAGAACTGAGACTTAAAACTTTCTTTACCTTCACGTAATTTTCTCTGAATGCAGACAAAGACCTTTTAAAAACAAACCGATTTTAATTCAGTTAAGTATATCTCATTTGTGCATTTAGTTTACACAGTCGCTCACTCCCCTAGACGAAGACCCACCAGTATATTGCTTATGCTTATATGAAAAC
Source organism: Ramphastos sulfuratus (assembly GCA_013399055.1). Classification (NCBI taxonomy): domain Eukaryota; kingdom Metazoa; phylum Chordata; class Aves; order Piciformes; family Ramphastidae; genus Ramphastos; species Ramphastos sulfuratus. The sequence continues at coordinate 64,379 of WBNM01044727.1, read as the reverse complement.
CAACAGAACCTTATACTAACACGAGGTCACATCAGGCAAATTCTTTGTAGGACTGTAACCTAATCAATCACGGACATAAAAAACAGGCTATATTTCATGTTAACTTACAGTTTACCTACTGTATGCTTACCAACAAACAAAAACTTCAAAACCCACGACTGATGTTTACATTTATTACTCCATATTAAAATATTTTCATTGACATTATAAAATAATCTTTAGAGTAGCATTTAGAAGATGCTTTACTAATTCACCTCAACTGAGATGAAACTTGTAATTTGCACTACATCCAAGGGAATTACACTCTGATGCTGTAGAGACTTACAGAACTACATTAACAAGAATAGTCTGTCAATGGTTATTGGCACTGTGGCTTTTGACTGCTCACTAAGAACCACAGTACATAAATTACTTCACCTGTCAGCTCAAAGCAACACAAGCACAAAGTTTGAATGGTTTGGACTTTTCCTATTATAAATAACTTTATCCAGTGAGAGAAAAGAGAGGGCAGTACAAAGTAGAAGAGATTATCTATCACTCATTCAAATAGCACCTATCCTAAAGCCTATCAGAATTATATCCTAAGTTTAAACAAGTCCCATCTTTAATGAAGCCTAACACACATTCCCAAAGACACCCAGAAAAATTCACCCAGTCAAAATTAAAAAGTTCTTTAAACAAAAAAGACACACTTCATGACTGCCTAGAAAAAAACACAACCTGATGATTGTTTTGCAAAACATTCAGTTTGATCTAGCCAGTAGGACTATCAATATCACACAAATAATTCAACCTTCTAAATTATTGGCACAGTAATTTTAAGTCAAAATGACAGCATTATTAGAAAGAACACAGTAAAATGAGCAAATGGTTCATGTAGCTTGAGATCTTATCTCAGCAAACATGGTATGCCAGATGTTTCATAGAAAGAAGTGACTTTCATCACAAACCATCATGAATCCAAATCTGAAAATGTGTTCATGTATATGCACACCACTAAATCCCTCTGAATTCAACAGGGTCCCACACGTGCCATGCATATGCCTCACTTTATGGGACACACAACATATGATTGGATAAAAATACACATAACAGTTGATAGGCTTCAATCTGTCTGTCTATGTTTGCAAAGTCATTACAATAGTGAGGTCAAGAAAATAGTCATACTCAAGACTTGAGGAACATTCTTATTCCAAAGGGTTATTGCTCAGCAATTCATAAAAATCTATCCCTCTAAGAAACCTCAAGTTACGCTCTTCAACACAGATATAGATTCTTTTCACAAATTTATCATTATAGCTTCCCCCTGCCCTCCCGCCAGTAACCAAATCCCTGCCTAAACCTTCTAGGTTAAAGCTAAACAAACGCTAACCCAGCAGAGATACATGTGTATATGCAGCCCTGCTACTGCACGTCTAAGAAGGTGAACTCAGCTGGGAAACAGTTCACATAAAAAACTTAGATTATGTGAGACACAACATTGAGTAAAGCAGCTAATTTAGAAAAACACACACAGACACGAAAACAATCCAAAACAAACAAACAAACAAACTCAACCAAGACAACCACTAAAATGCAATCCACCCAAAAACCAACAACCTTGACAGTTTATTTCAGAATGGCCTAAGTAAATCACAGATTATGATAAAATAAACATTTTAAAAGACTCTTCACCTTAACTATTTATCATTTTTTTTCTAAATTTCAAATAAATAAAAAACCTTTCAATTATTTGTATCTAATAATTTATACATATTTTTAGCACCTGTATTTCAAATAATATCAATACCAGCATGCTAGTACTAAAAATAACATTTTTGTATGTCTAATTCTAAATTTAAAAGTACTATCTGATTAAAAATTAATAGAAATTAGAAGGTTATATTAATATTGTGTTAACTGTCACGCCATATAAATACTTCCAAAATACAGATGAAGACACAAATTACATACTGTAAAAAGCTAGTCCATTCAGTTATAAAATATGAAAATAAAAAGGAAATAATATAACCAAAATCCCTACCATTTCACAAACTATCCATAAAATCTTAAGTAATAAATCACGTGGTCCAGCAGAGAAACTCAAAAAGCAAAAAAATGCTTTCTATAATCTCAAGAAATCTTCAGCAACACTACCTCAATGTTATGTGGCAGAGAAACAAAATAGAACTGAAAAAAAACAACAAAAAACCCACAAAATCCTTCTCCCTCTGCCCCCCAAAAAAGCCAAAACAAAACCAAAACACATCAACAAAACAACCAGACGCCAAAAAAACCCAACACAGCAGAGGACATCCTAAAATGAGCCTCTCACTTCATTTCTAGGCCTGCTAGCAACCATAAACTTTGCTAAAGCTATCAAAAATGGTAATTCCTTTTCTTAGTCTGGATCTTAAAGCAATCATATATCACCACCCAAAAAAAAGAAAAATTCAGTAACTACAGATACCTGACTCAGGTTTCCAGACATCACTGTAACTCAATAACTGCTCCACTGTGCTATGAACTCTACAGCTTCAAGCTGGAAGTCAAACTAGGACAACCAATAGAAACTGCACCTGTATAATTACTGTATTTCCTAATTCAGAAGGCCAAACTAGACAGAGATGAAGCCTGTGTGTACCCACACCATCAAAACATAAGTCCAAAAGCCCGTACTTCTTTTGTACTTACTGGACATCTATATTATCATTAGCTGCAACAAAAAAAATCATCATTTATACAATTAAGAAACATAAAATTACATTCCCTAACCAATATTCGCAAAACTTTATTACAAATTAAATTGTCTATATAAAACATGTAAAACTACGATATACACGATAATTTAAAAATCTCTCTCATAATCACCAAAAGTTAATAAAAATTAGGAAAAAAACTAGTAACTGAACAGTACCACACTCAGTAATTTAAAATATTCAGTATGAACTCTATGCTAAAAATAACCTGCATCACAAAAAAATAACCTGTACCACTTCAAGGAATGCAATCTTATTGTAAAATACTACCGAAAAATCTACTACTTTTCAAGTAGTAGGTAAAAATATTTAGCTTTTTGTACTCCAAAAGAAGAAATAATGCATGCTGCTAGTAACCAAAACCAATATAATTTATCCAAAGCAGTTTATCTTCCTGCAGATGTATTTTCATTCAATGTCTGATCCCACTAAGCAGTAAACAAGTTTACATGTATCAACATATTTTAGTGCTCAAAAGAATTAAGCTAAGTTTCTGTAACTACAACATGATCGCTTAGTAAGAGTCCTTTACTTCCATCGTTCTAAAACAATCAATAAAAATGGCTCTGTCATACATTGTTTATATACTCCAAATCCTTTCAAAGTTTAAGGCTTGCAGGTGTAAAATACAAATAAAACAACTAGAAAATAGAATTACCTTTAACTTATCCTTGCACCAGACCAGTAAGGAATTACAAGTTCTTTCTGCTTTACCGCATTTTTAAAGAGCAGGGATATTTTTATTATTGCACACACTGAAACCCAAATATAATCCCACACTCAAAATACTACTGCAACAGCTTGATAGCACTCACCGCAAGTAATACTGTTTTAAAGCGAAGGCAGCGTTAGAACAACTTCTGGGAAAGTTAAACTCCTCTACAATTTCTCCCCACTGATTCTTCTCTGATACCTGTCAAAAACAACACACAGGCCGAGATACACAACGTACACATAAACAAGTCGTTGACAGCGAACACCACAGAAAACCACAAGCTGCCATGAAGCAAATAGATAAATATATAAAAAGAAATAAACAAGAATGTACATGGGATTTAGGATTATGTATTTTACTGACGGTCGATATTTTTTCCCCTTTGGAAATAATCTCGGTTTTCACCGGTGTTTTACTGTATTATTTAATATATAGGCTATTATATGGGGGGAAGAACGGCCGGGAGGGTTGGTATTGTTTTGGGGTTTGTTTGTTTTTGTTTTTACTGCCTGGACAATAACCAATCGGGAGTCCCTCTGTCGCCCCCTTTTAAATCCTAACGCGGTCCGTTAAAAACCCAAAGAAGTTTAAAAAAATGCGGGGAAATGTTGGCGGGGGCGCCCCCTGGCCTGCGGGGCGCGGGGGTGCCGGCCCGGGGGGTCCCCCCCAGACAGATCCAGAGGCACAGAGAGGCCTTTCTTCTGAGGCCTACATTTCTGTCCCTAGCCTTGAAGCCTAAAGATGGCTATTTGATTACACACCGTCTTGGGTGCCCCTTTTGTTATTTTTCTCCGGGAAGGGCTCGAAGGGCAGCGCCCGGCCCCCCCCCGGCTGTGAGGATCGTTTCCTAGCCCATGCTCCGTGCCGATTATCGATGTTAAACATGCCCGCTAATTTTGAGTTGCACTAAAACTGCGCTCAGACTCTCTCCTCTGTCTCTCCCTCTGTGTATGAGAGACATACACAGAGCTGCCACCACAAGCGAAAGAAACTGCCTCTCGCCGACCGGAGCTCTCTCCTCCCTCCTCACCTTCTCCCTGGGAAGGGGGGGGCAGGGGAGAGGGGCTCCGGCGGAGGCGGGGGAGGCACGAGTAGGGTGTACGCCGTACCCCTGGATCCCCCTTCCTCGCTTCACCGACAAGGCCAAGCCACCAACCTGCCTATCTGCTCGCTTCCTTCTTCCACCCCCCCACCTTCTCTAACCGGCTTTAAATAGGACGGTTCCCGGCCACCCCGGCTCCCCCCGCCGCCCCCGGGGGTCAGAGGAGACTTTTGGGAAAAGGTTAGTGGGAGGGAAACCCAAATTAAAACTTCCACTCACCTTCCCAAATCCGCCTAAAGTGGTGACTCTGGTGTAGAGAGCATGAAGATCCAGCTCCTTCCCACCCACCACGGGGATCTTCTTAAAAGGAGACCTGCCAAAGGAGATACACACAAAACACCACAACTTGTCAGCTCTGCCCCCTTCTCTCCCCTCGCTGGGGCTGCCGTGTCCTTCAGGGAAGGGGCTGGAAGTTGGATTTGGTCGGTTTAAAAGCCTCCCCCCCCACCTCCCGTTCCATCTCCCCATTTTCCTCACCCTCTGCTGTGGTGAAACTGCCGCAGCTCGTCCAGGAAAGCGAGTCCCTTTCTCCGCTGGTCTGCGTGGTTTTTACCCGTCGAATTTGCCATTTTTGTATTAAAAAAGGTTCTCGTAAAAAAAAAAAATCCAATTAAAAAAAAAAATCGGCCGACAACAACAACAATCCCCGGCTCCTCCTCGTCTTTTAAGAGACCCAGGTGCCCGTGCTCGGCCGGGGATCAGCCATGGAGAGGGGCTTGTTTAAAAAAAAGTTTAAAAGGAATAAGGGAGCCCAGAGAGTGTGGTAATTGCGAGTCCTGTCTCCACACAACACACAGGCAAAGAGACAGGGAGGGAGAGGGGCACCTCTCAGTAATTCCTCCTCCCGCTGCTGCTGCCTCTCAGCACCACAAACCCAACCGATCCAGCCTGCACATGAGACTCAACATGGTGCTGCTGGATCACACAATGAATTGGGTTACTGTTGTGGTAGGGTGGGGGGGGGGAGCCGGAGTGAGGTATTGACAGTGTGTGTGTGTTACAGCCGCGGCTCCATGCGATCTCCCTCTCCCTCGCTCGCTCGCTCCCTCTCACACACACACACTGTACAGCTACGGCAGCGGCGGCGGCGGCGGTGGCGGCGGCAGCGGGATTCACTTCTCTTCTCTCTCAGACAAAAAGATCTGAGGCCGCCGTGCTTCTGCCTGGACGAGAGCGCAACACAGCGGACCCCGGAGGCCGGTCCTGGTACTGCAGAAGGCAGCTCTGAAGGCAAAAGCCAGCACAGCCCCAGCAAGCAGTTCCTGGCGGGGAACAATAGGCTCCTCTCGCCGCTAAGGGCTCATCTGCAATGTGCCGCAAACTTCACACAAAGCCGGGCGGAAAGAGGCGAGGGAGAAGGAGAAGAGGGGAGGAAAAAAACGGCTACTACCGGTTGTTCCGGGGATAGGGGCCGGGGAAAGGGCCCACCCTTTCTAGGCTCGTACCGATCGGGCTCTNGGGGGGGAAGGGCAGAAAAGGTGGATTTACAAAGTAGGGCTGATTTTTTTAAATTGGATTAAACCCAACGCGCTGAGTTCAAGGGGAGAGAAAACAACAACTGAAGGGGGCACTGGTGGATTTGGACTTTTGCAAAACTTTCCGAGTCCCCGGGCCTGAGGTGTTTCCAAGGGCAGGAAGTCGCCTCCGCTGGCACGAGCGCGGGGGGGCTACTCGCTGAGCCGTGGGGGCAGTGGGAAACCCCTCATTTCGAGACGTGAGGTTTTTAAAACTCCCCGTAGGAGAATGCCCAAGCAGGAGGTGCCCTAGAGAGGTTTGCCAGCAGGGGCTTTAGCCTGCATGAATTTTACTTTTTTATTCTCTTGGCGATACTAACTGCTTGTAATCAAAGTGCTTTAAGACTGCAGTACTCAATCTAAGCTGCCTACATATTTATGTATATTGATGAATGGAATGTACAGTATAAAATTAAGGAGGAAGTTCTTGGCCCTCACCCTGGACGGGCAGTAGCCAACAGTAGGGGTGCAGGCCGCTCTTCCCTTTCCCTATAGTACGTAGAGTGTTTGTAAACACTTGTCTCCTGACGCGTTTTCCACACAGGGGAGCCCTGGAGAAGACCTGCGTGCCGACCACAACAGAGCCCGGTGCTGCTCAGGGTAAGCGGGAGCAAGCGGGGTCCCATGTGGTGAACAGCGCCTTCCATAGAACCTTTGCTCCTCAGGTAAAGCAGGCAGCAACCCAGGTGGGCATTTGTCCGTCTCTGGCAAGCAAACAACCACAGGTGAGCACTTGCTCCAGTTTTAAGAGACTTTGGAGGAACCTTTGCCCCTTAAAACCAATATATTGAAATCCAACGCCAAATCAGGCCTTTGCCTTTATTTATTTATTTATTTATTTATTTATTTATTTAAGCAGAACTCACTGAAATCAGTAAGAAGCTGTGTTTTCAAATGAGTGACACATTATGGCCCCAAGTGAACACTTAGGGAAAACTGCAATTCCTTTCTACTCCATGTACCAACTTCACAAAATAAAATAGATATTTTTCAAATAAGGTACATTTCTTTTGACTTGGGTGCTGTTTCAGCTTTAGTATAGCCATAGAGACAGTGATACAGAGAGATTCTTGGTAAGGGAGAAGACATTCCTGAGTTTCACATTAATACTCAGTTTCTCATTAATACTCAGTATTGAGAATCACCGTGTCTCTGTGGATGTCGTCGTGGTGGAATTCAGTGTGAAAAAGACATAGCATATTGTTCACAGTAGCAGTAAGGTTCCTTCTGCCCTCTAAAATTGGACCTGCAACATACCCTGGTCTGCAGATCCTGTGACACTCTTCGTTTCTGCCATTTCTGCAACAGTGAGACTCTCAAAGCCAGGACAATATTAATGAGAGGTTTAAAACAAGCGACTGAGGGGCTGCATTTCTCCTTCAGACATACACGACTAAACATTTCTTCAGCGGAGGGCGGTGTTTTTAAATCATGCCTTAAAATTCCTTAAAAGCGGGGGGTCTCCCCTCCGCGAGGGGCGGTCAGCAGAGGTGAGTCACTTTCCTCACCCGGGTGCTCTGTGGAAGGGGAGTGGGAGGCAGAGGGGAGGATAGGCAAATTGCGTAGCAGGGCTAGGTGGGTTTGCATGCTAAGCGCAGCAATTGCGCACGGTCCCTTACGTAACTGTCAGCTGGGGATTCCCTAGAGGGGGTCACTTTATTCAACCATTACACAGACCCCGGCCGCCGCTCCGGCGCGCCTGGGCTGCTGTTGCCGCCGCAACTGAGGCTGCGGATACAGCTAGCGTGGCGGCTCCTCACAAAATGGCGGCGCCCATGGAAGCGGCAGCCCCATTTTGTGCCCGGCAGAGCCTGTCAACAAAACGCCGACTTGGCCAAGGCTGAGGAACAGAAGGCGGCGGCTCGTTCGCGTTACAGAGAGCGGAGGGAGGAGAGCGAAGGATTTCACCGCCCTCCCGCCGCCGAGAGGAGACTTTCTATCAAGTGTGCGCTGGGGGAGGGAGAAGAGGGAGGTGAAGGGGGACGCGAGCAGCTAACGAGTCAGAGGCTGCGTTATCCCAGTGCGGAGCTGTCGGAGCCGCGGCGCGGGGGAGGGGAAGGCGAAAGCAGGCAGCCCTGGCACTTCCCGCGCCGGGGCCCAGATCACGGAGATCCGCGGGCTTAGGAGGCGGAGGCTGGGGAAGCGCCCGGAGGCGCACGGCCGGACGGCTGCAGGAGCCCGGGCTGCTCTAGCGAGAGGCGCTGCTCGCAGCTGTCGCCTTCCCGTGTAGCCCGGCCGGACGGGACCCTTCCTGTCGGATTCCGGCGAACCTGTAATGAATGACAGGACGATCCAGCTCCATGTAGCTAACTAGGTCACTGTCAGCACTTAATTACTGTTTGTTTCATTTTAGTGCGTGCCTTATGAATAAACCGACTATTAGCCTGATGCTTCAAGTAACAATATCCAGCACCAAGGTACAAAATGTCTGTTTTGGACTCTGATCTTGTGATGCCAGCTCGATTGTAATTACTGTTTTACATTAACGATGTCTTGATTCTTGGAGCTTGATTGTTCAGCTTAATAGCTGAAATAGTTGGAGATTCCCTGGGAGAAGGTGGTTAAAACCGATACAAATATTACACCACTGCTTTTGTTGTTTTTAAAGGGGGCTCTTTTGCTCTTTTTTAAGGTAGGACTTGTGAATTAAGACTTGCCCCCCCCCCCCCCAGATATATGTGTCTTAATGTGCATGTATTTTAATGGTAATAAATAAATGTCAGTTCCTATTTCTGGTGGAAATTATAATTTTTAAATGTACCAAAATTGCACTGATACTTAAGAATTACAAATGAACTCATTGCATATTAAAGGATCAAATATTAAAATATAGGGGGAAAAGAGGAAAGAATCTTGCTAATTAAAAAAAAAAATCTTTGTATAGTGCCTGTCAATGCATTTTGAAATTATTTAAATTGTAAAATAAAACGTTATTATAAACTCCTTATATAAGTTATAATCTAAAATTAATTTTGGTGTGTAGATGTTATGTGTGGAATGAGCATTCTTGCAGACATACAGTGCAAATCCGGTGACTGAATTGTTACTATTCAATAGCAGTTGGATGTGCTGGGAGAATTTTTTGTGTGTGGGTTGGTTCATTTTTTTTAAGTATAACTGTGCTAACTGAATCTACTGTTGTAAAAGCTGTATCCTGTGTTACAATTTCAAACTTTTTTTTTTCTTGAATCTTAAGTAGTAAACACAAAATTTAATATTAATCTGTCAAACTGCTGCTATCCTGAGAGCAGGCCACAATTGCTCTTGTTACTGTTCCTTTAACGCTGCATTTGGTTTCTGGGTGGAATACTCTTGCTTATTTCTATTTTCATTTCTGCTCGTACTGCTCTTGAATTGTGGCAACATTAAATTTTGATTAACTAATATCACTAGCTGCATGCTACTTACATAAAACAGTAAGCTGTAAATCCTTAGAAACTTAAGTTACCATGTTTTATTTGTATGAACGTGCCTCTATGTGTGCATGTGTATATATATGTGCGTGTGTTTTTAGAAAATGCAGCCTATTAGGTGGGCTAGAGAAGACAGTAAATTCAGTCTTAAGACTGCAGAGAGAACACATATAATATAGGTGCAGTCTGAAAATAAAGACAAGAATTACAGAATGAGCATCTGGTAGAGAAGAAAGAAAGGGTCAGAAAGCCTGTGATAAATTTTAGTGGCATGTATCTCAACCATCTTTAATAAAAAACGTTAAAGTGTCCACAGTGTATGTTCAGTGTTTGCATAGCTTACTGTGACAAGTATGCACTTCAACAAGGGGCATTTTAGTCATACCCCTTCGTACTGAATAATATTTTAAAATTCTTTATTACATTTTACTGTGCTGGTTTCTTTTAAAGGTGCTGCTACTTTGTATAGACTGTAAGTGGCTGGTCTTCAATAGTACAATGTTAAATCATAAATTAAAGGCTTTATGCATGAAATGAAATGCTAAACAGTACAGCAGAGGTGGGAAAGCAGATATATGAGATTACAGGCTACTTCTGCACACTTTACAGAATTTCCACTGTGTTTAGTGGAACTTAACTACTCTAGCAGGCTTGGTTTAGATAATATTTTTTTTAAATTTAAAAGGCTTTTATATTGAAAATAACCATCTTTCTTCAGTTGTTTATTTGAGTGACTTATGACACTTCCCTACCTCAATCTCCTAGCGTGTTGTATGCCTTCCTCATTTCAACTTCATGTTATTACTACTCAGGCAATAAAACAGAAGGGAAAACGGGCTACGTAAACGCTGTTGTAAATACACCAGTAACTGATTAAACACTTTTAAAAATTTTACCTGTGCGTTATTGGAATTTTCTAATACTTCCTGTTCTTCACAGAGGTCCACCTCTTGGAATCAATTAATTTTATGGTCATCTGAAGTCTAAATTAAAAACACTTCAAAGTGGAGAGGTTTTTGGTTGTGCAACAACATATGAAATGTGAAGCAGGAAAACCCTAAATGCAACTGAAGGAGAAGTAAAAATAAATACGTAATGCAGTCCCACTTGATTTCAAAACTGTAGTGCTTTTGAAATCATAATTCTTCTATAGGTCCTGACTTATGTGTTCTGAGCACTTGGGGCCGGCAATACTTCAAGAATAAGTTTAGAAAGATTATCAAATTCATCAAAAATAGTGCTGCATTTCTTAAGTTACCATACCCATAATGCGGATTAGGGCCTTAATGGCAAAAAAAATGTTTGGAGGGTGTAACAAGCATTGGTCTGGCACCAAGCTGGTGCAAATTATTAAAGAATTAAAAAAAACATATTTGCATTTTGTAAATTACCTGTTTCAAGCATTACTTTGTGACTGCCTCTGTGTTTGTGTGATCTGGTGGATGGCACATTTACCCTGCTGCTATAGCTGTACATGTTCCCTGAAATAGCACTAGTGTGATTCATGTTTCTGGATGGATGTGTGATAGTTTAACTGAGATGCAAAATTGAGATAGTTCTTTTGAATGTTAAAAAGGAATCATGCTTAGAAATACGGAAACGATCAAATTAAATTTGGCTCACACTTAAGGGTTTTTGTAGAGTAAGAGTGATGGTTCCCATATGAGTGGGGAAGGTCTAGTTAACTTACAGCAAAACCAAACCTAATAACTTCATAATGTTTTTTAGAAGTCTTAAGTGGCAAAATGCTACTGGTTGGAGAGTTTTGGGTATTGCAGATCTGCCAGCAATATTTGCTTGTCACATATCACCGTCTCATCTTTGTATTTTTACCAAAGCAAATGGCAGTCAATGGTACCTAAAAGTATATAGAAAAAATTCTGAATAAGCAGTTGCTTTAGTTAACTTTTATATAGGCATAAATGAAAAGGGAAGTAGTTTGTGCAACTGAGTGTGTGGAGAGAAAATACATGTGACATTTTTTTTTGCATTTCAACATAACAGATGCTGCAAAAACTTTTCTGAAAACTTGACTAGTAAATGACAAAACCCCCAACATTTAAACTAACGGCTCTATTGAAATTACCAAAGCAAATTAAATACTTAAAAGCAATGAAAATGCCTTTTTGAAGGAGGATGAAATGTAAAAGCCTTTTTGAAGGAGAAAAATTGTTTAATTACAATTCTTAACCTGTCTGGTGATGATCTACTTAATATGGATTTGGTCTGAACAGACTGTTGATAGGTGAGCTCAACATTGTGTTGAATGTTGTTGTATCGCCAAGATAAAAGAATGTATTTATTTTCAGACTAACTGAGAGGAAAAAAACCCAAACCCTCAAACTTACTGCAAGGATTAGATGGTGATGAAACACCTAACTTGAAAATCACATTTGAAACATTGGACTTAAACCGTTTAACTACAGTAGTATCTAACCTAACTGAAAAAAAAAAAATTACTGAGAAACAGTTTTTGAGGTTATTTACATATAAAGGGCTTTCAGGTGTAATTGAGTATCAGTTCCTGTTGCAGTAATCTTTGTAGCATTTGAAGCACTTAAGGGCATCTGTGCCTCTGTTAATATTACAGAAATATTTATTAAGCTCAGCTGCTAGTATTTCTGAATTTTGAACCTTAATATAATATCTGTCCTATCCAGAATCTCATTTCAAATGGAGGAGCTTGCTTAGGAAGAAGAAGAAATAGGATGTGTATATGCTCCTTGTATCATCCATCAATTCGTCTTGGGGCTTCTAGAGCTACCACTATCACTATATTTAGGAGCCTAAACCATTCTATGATTAATACAATGTAGACAAGAGTGAGCATAGTGCTCTAACCCCTTACCATGAGACAAAAGTTCAGTTTGTGTTTATTTGGGGTAGCAGTTGCTAAAATGTGCTACACAAATGTGTTAACAGCTCAGCCTAGTCCTTACCTAACTTCATGTGTAGACTGGGGAAACTGCAGGCCAAGGAAAGGTTTCTTCCCTCTGTGAGATTCTCTTGCTTGTGTTGGACAGCAGTACAGAAGATGAAAAAATTCTTTCAATCCTGCTGAAGAATTCTGGAAAAAGGGAGATGAGAGAAAAATACAGGCTCAAGCAGGGGAGTGAGGAAAACCAGATCATTTCGGATGGGGTGACCTGCGTTTTAGGGGGCTTTCAGCAGCGTTACAGGTGACTTCTGCTTCAGATATGTATCTCCATAGATGCAGTTGCCATGCAGGTAGCTTCTATCTTTTGCTAATTCAGGATTATTTAGTATTGCGCTTTCACGCTTGATTTGCAGTCATAATGCATTCTTTGTCGTAACTATTTAAGTTCAGTCCTTGAAGACAAACTTTCAGTTACTTAAGCCATATGCTGCTAGTAGCGAGTTCCCCAGTGTGAATAGCAGTGCCCTGAGCTTACAGTACAACTGTACTTGGAGTGAAACTTCTTCCTTTCTCAGTTTATGCTTCATCAGGTTACTCTAGTGTTACTTTATGAAGTCAAAATAGATTTTTCTTTTTTTTTAAATGACACAAGTTTATATAGGTTTATAAGACAATAAAAGTAAAGTAAGCCTGTCTTTGAATGAAAACCTTAGAATATTGTGTTTGATCTGTTATTTTTATTTTACTAAGTCTGGGCTCGTTCTTTACTTTGCTTTAGGAAAATACAATAATATAATAGTTTTTCCTTCGAGAAGTTGCCACGCTGTTACAGAGCCCCCATGGTGTTCCTTTGGAATTAGTTGTGCTTAGCACTTATGAAATGGAGTTGTGTGTCCTTAATCCAGGTGTTTGTGTCATGTTTGCAGTATTGTACAGAAATTACAGTACATATTTGACAGTGCAGGTTGCCCCATGTTGTTTAAATATTGCGCTAAGGAATCCTCTCCTTTTTTTTCCTGAAATATTCTAATTAAGCTTTCAAAGCTGTTTTTAAACAATCTTTTCTTAAATTTTGTGTAACTAGTTGCAGTCAAGATCATCTCAGGTTCAAATTACTTAGTTACAGAAGAAAATATGTAGACATTCAATTTTTATTTTTATTTTCATCTACCAAATAGTTCTTGACTTTAAATTGAAGTCTAATACTTTCTGTCTACAACTTAATATTAAAATTATGTATAATTGCATCCAAACATTAACATATTAAGGTTGAAAAATTCACTGATTAAGACTTAAGACTTTTCCATCTATGTGACATCATTATATGTGTTGTGATAGTTCTTTATTATATTATTTTTTAACATATGAGTCTTCATTTTGAGATGGATACTGCTGACTGAATTAAAAAAACAGAGAGGTTATGAGGTTATGCCTTTCCATGATGTTTACATTTTTATCTGATTTTTTTTTTTTCAGGTAGACTTTTCAGATAGGAGACTATTTGAATGCTCATACATTCCCAAAATTCTGAGCTAGTAACATTATTGCTATAACACTGAGAAAATAAGACAAAGAAGAATTCAATACAAGAATGACTACTTATTTGGGGTGTTCTTCATTTAATCAAAGGACAGTATCAGTGGATATAATTTACAGGTTCTTTGAAAGTAGAGATTGTTCAGCAATAGGACTGCTAGCCATAACTGAGAGCTGTGTTGAAGTCAGCCACAGGCTTTTTCATGAGCTTGTGTGTACTTGCTGTGGTCCTCTCTGCGTTATTAGGGCCTTCCTAATGCAAGATTATTGTGATGCTCTGTTCTTTGAAGTGTTTACAGTGCTCAGAAGCTGCACTCAAGAAGGCCGTATATACACTGTAGATACTGCTTGGTGTTTCTGCATTTAGTTTCCAGAAGTTTGAACTGTGAACACAGAAAACAAGAAACCCTTAGTTAGAGGCCACCAACTCCGCATACAAAATTTGCTGCTCAGTGTAAAGCCCCGATGAAGACAGAAATACAAACGGGGTATACCCAGCATTTGGACTATTCCCCCAACATCACCCCTATTTCTCCTCCACCCCAACAGCTGCGGCTGATTATCTTCACTGGCTTGGGAGCCAAAAGAGGGAGCACGGAGCATAGTGGAGCCCCCAACCTTAACTGCTGTCCCCACTGCTGCCTCAGCTAGGGGTTATTTTGCTAAGAACCAACCTGCAGCATTGGTGATGCTACCGAATTTTCAGAGAACCTATCTTCTATCACTTAATATTTTTTTTTTTTTTTTTTGCTGTGCATATGCAGCTCGAGATTCAAAAACTTAGTGCTTTATCATAATGCTCAATGGGAAAACTGCCCAAAAGGCATATGCTTGTTTCAGAGCCTTCTCTCACAAAATTTCAAATTCTCTCTTCAAAGTAAAGGCCTTTTTAGGTACATTAAGAGAGCTTTTTTTGTACTTGAGAAAAAATAGGAGATTTTTCTCCCCTAGTTTCATACTTAGCATTCTTGTTGAAAATTTCTTCTAAAAGTGTCAGCTTGAGGCAGATATTTGGTCTGGAAAACTGTATCCCAAGCAGTTTTAAGTTCAGAGTGAACAGTGTATATTCAGTCATTTCTTCCTACAAGGTGTCTTGGAACCTGAAAAGTCCTATTGAAATTCAGTCCTGAAAACATACCGTAGTAGCTGTTAGGCTCTATTTGCATTTATAGTCACTATATGCAATGTGAGTACAGAATATGTTCAGTGGGCTCAAATAGAGAAAGTCAGCTATCCTTGTAATGTGCTCACCTCATTCCAATGTAAAGGCAATTACTCCAAATAACATTGCCCAGTACAGAGTCAGCATATGAAAGAAAGGTAGCAAGTCCTGTACTTGTATTCCAGGTAGTAAAAAAAGATTCCTTGTGATGCTGATTTTGGTGCTGGCTTCCTCAAAGGAGCTTAAGACTCTATGGAGTAGCTGAACCAGTTATTTCATATTAGGTACATTAACTGAGCCTTCAGTAGCATCTGAACTGTGTCCCTTTACTAGACAGCACTATGGTCACTACATTCAGTCCTAGCTTTTGTTACACAGTCCAAGACTGGAACTGTTTTGTCAACTATCTGGATGTCCTGGGAGAATTCCCAAAGGAGTACTTAGGTTGCTAATCTCTGTTTAAGGGATTCTGGTGGCTTCATTGCTAACAAAGGCTAAGTCTAGTAAGTACTGCCTGCTATTTTTTTCTTTTTTAATGTTGATTTTTTAATAAAATACTGCCTGATGAATGGCTAGTGAGCGTAGTGTTGAGACTTTTTTTGTCCTCGTTGTGGTACTACTGATTTGAGAATGATAGAAGAGCTTTACACAGCTGTTCGTTTTATTCTTACCTTGTCCTCATTCCATGCTCACAAAACCTTTAGGACGTGTCATGTAGCAAAAGAATTAGAACACAGAGGGCTAATCTATGGTCACTTGCCTCTTATCTAAGTGAGGAAAAAACCCACAAAAAATGCCAAAACCCTGAAGCAAACAAAACAAAGCTACAAACAAAGAAACAAGCAAACCACCATCCCACCACCCAAAAAAAAAAAAAAATCCAAACAAAGCCCAACCAAACAAAAAAGCACAACAAAACCACACCAACAATGAAACAAGACAAACTTATGGCTGAGGAAGAGGGAAGGTTTTCCAGTTCCTTTAGTATGATCTTCATAAGAATGGTTACTGTAGAATTGAGAGTTTTATGGCTTGTAGTTAATAATACTGTTCTATTTTAAAATTCTTTATTAAATACTCCTTTAGGTATTTGGATATTATACTTAATATTTGTTATAGGGCAATCAAAAGCATGCTTTTTGCTGCTCTTGTCCCAGAGAACGTGCAGAAAAGAAAACCTGATTTTCTGTTCTTGCTGGTTTCAATGGCAAGTACTAGTTCCTAGGTGTACAAATCAGTGGAGCCGATTTATGTATGCCTGCAAGTTGTTCAGTCCCAGCTGGAGAGGAGCAGTCAATTTTCAAACAAGTAATTGAAGCAGCTTCAGTATTCTTCAACATCTTTACATGGAAGGTGAGGGGATGGAAAGATTAACAGGATTTTAGATGGCCTTTTAGATAGTCCAACACACCTTCCCCTGCCTCAGTAGATGTCAAATCTACCACAAACAGTATGCTATGCAGTGACCAGCCTTCTAAAAAGCCATCATGCACACTTCCAAGACCACAGCTCACCAGATGCCTTGAAAATGGATTGTCCTGCCTGACAAAGGAGTTTCTCTTAAGCTTCCTCTTTGTCCAGTGCCACAGCAGAATACTATTCAGTGGGTGTTAGGAATTAATTTAAAAATTAGCAAAAGCAAAGCCAACAATAACCAAATGTATTTTGGTTTAATTTGTTACTGCCTTAGTAAAGCTTAAGTAGAAGGTAGCAATAAATATTAAGCCCCACAGCTTTGTAAATGCCACTGAAGTTATGGTAAGTTTTAACATTGTGAAAGCAAGTACTAAATAGGCAGGTGCGTGACCCTGGGTGTGGCAGGAGGAGAGAGCCCTGCAGGCTAGCTATCTAGGGTGGCACATTTTGAGTGTAAACTATCAAATACAGCACTATACCAGCTTCATTGAGTGCACTGTTCTTTGTGATGTCAGTCTGCATGTCAGTCAGAGA
Organism: Ramphastos sulfuratus; assembly: GCA_013399055.1. NCBI lineage: Eukaryota > Metazoa > Chordata > Aves > Piciformes > Ramphastidae > Ramphastos > Ramphastos sulfuratus. Next base: position 47,371 of record WBNM01044727.1, on the reverse strand, counting down.
ACAAGAGCTCTTGAAGGCACAGCTCCCATAGCTTCTTCCAGCACCTGAACTCAAATTTACCTCGAAGGAGTGTCTGCGTGTAAGTTTGTTGGAACTGAAGTCCAGGAGTTGAGTGGGGTTCCCCAGAAAATACTGAATCATCTTTCAAAACCAGAGTCCTAGTATTCTGTGTAATGTCTTCTGGATGACAAAAGTAGTGAGGACTCCTTATCATGCTTCATTCATGTTACTGTCAATTCAGAACCCAAAGACAGTAGGTAAAGATACTTGCAGAGAAGCTCACCAGGTGAGTTCATATTCTGCAGCACTGCTTTTGGTAAGCGGTTGCTATTTTTAAGTACTTCATATGTATCTTGAGCTCTGCAAAGGACAACAGGAGGACAAAGCATTGTCTTGTTTACAGTGATGAAGGAGTCAGAAAAACATGAAGTCAAGGCCATTAAGTACTGCTACTGGATCCTTTTTGCTGTTTAAAAGGATGGTGGTGTACCTTCTCATAAAAGTTTCCTCTGGTTTGCTTACCCCAGTTGCCACAAGCAATTTCAAGGAGATGCACCTGGCTGAATAGTTAACTATGCTCTTTATTTCTTTTTTCAGGGTGGGTGGAGTACAACTGTCATCTTGTGGTATCTACAACGAAACAGAAATAGAAAACTAACTTTCATTTTACATGCAGCATGTCCATATGAGATGGACACAGACAATATAGAAATTAGAAAAAGCATTGTAGCTGATAACAGCCCTGTTATACTTTCTTCTGTTGCCTACTTTCACCCTGTGTGCCACAAAGCATTGGGCTACAACTGATATTTGGAGTCTGCAGGCCTTGGGGATGGAGGGAAGCTGAACCTAAATATTCATGAAGAGCTATGTTTGCTTAATATTTTCAAGACTGATGTTTGGAAATAAGTTTGTCTCCTTCACTCATGAAAAATGTCAATGGCACGTCTATATTTAGATTTTCTATACCTAGGTATTTTTTTCCTATCCTTCCATTTTTCTGTGGACAAATTTTAAGATAAATGCATGTAAGAAATAAATTTCACATCTAAAATAATGCAGATGGGATATTGCTGAAATGGCTATGCTTCCTGCATGTCTCCAAATAGATGAGACAGGATACATACTAGAGGCCAGAGTAATGTTTTCAGTCAACATTCAACCTGAATGCTGAGGCGGTGAAACACTGCCTGGTCTAACCTTGAATCTCCAAACTGCTCCCCTCCTGTAGACTCAATTTCTGGTAAATCTCAGCTGTCTTAGCCACCATTCCAAATTCCACTTCCTATTCCTCCCCTCTGCAACAGTTTGGCACTGGAGCTACAGCATATCAATCTGGAGGTTCATGACACCTATAAATACAGAGGGAAGAATGAAATTGCAATTAATCCCAATTTATGATTTTATGTTATATAAACAGTGAAGTTAAGCAACTGATAGAATAATACAGGCTTCTAACTGTTGCTTTTCCATTTAAAACCCTCAGTTAGAAACCTTTTCCATGCCAATCACATCAAACTTATTCTATGCTTTATAAAAACAAGGGGAGAGAGGTAGCTCTTGTAGCAGCTCACAACAGAAGTTTCACCAGTCGAGTAATGGAAGAGGGTTGAGCTGGAGCCCAGAATAATGGAGCATCATCAGTTTTACCACTATGTCATACTTCAAAACCTAGGAGCTTGATTTCTGTAGAATAACTCATCCTGTGTTATAGTCCCAGTACAGGTATGACCTTTGAATTGCTTGAAAGCCTTGAAAGGCTCCAAAAAGACAAGTCAAACACCTCTGCATATGAACTAATAAGAAATATCATGCATTTTAGACTTTGGGACAGGCTCAAATTAGTGAAATCAATTCACATTCTTCAGTCTAAAACTTTTTTCATAATAAAACATTACAGACATCTATATTTATTAGATAAGCTAGAGCAGAGGATATGGAAAGTTGGGAATGGAAATGAAAATACAAGATAAGTTGCTTATCTTTCTTTTTAAAAAGCAAAATTTCCAGATTTTAGCTACACAATCCATACTCTTCCAGCCCAGCTACTGTGCTTCACAGCCAGCTGGGACACACTACGTAAAGCACTTGGTGTTATGATAGAAAACTGCAGTTTCTTTCTAAACTGGGTCCTGGTGCAGCATTTCATGGAAAAACGGAGGAGCTGAGTGCTTTAGAGTCACTGTGAGGCAGCATCACATTTTTCCATTAAACGTAGTCATTGATGCCTCACACAGCTGAATGCATTAGAGTTTTTCATTTCACTTAAAATGCTGAAGATCCTTTTAATTATCTTTTCTCCAAACAGCTTCTTGAAAGTTTATCTGTTCGTAATGCTAAAAAACATTCAGAAATAGCTAATAATTATATGGAGACATTGTTTTATTAAACACGATTCTTGAACTGACATAAACCTCTGTTTTCATACGTACTATATTTTCCTGTTTCTAGTGAACTTACCTATTATCTAAAAACATGCATCAACTTTATACTTATGAAATCTTCAATAACACTATGGGATTTTTAATACATAAAGTCATGCACACAGTTGACTGAAGAATCTTAAGTATGGAAGCACTTCCTGGTAGAGACTGTATTTGTTATCCATGGGACCTATAATTCCCACTGAAATGTGACATACTGATTAAGGAATCTAAGCACTGGCACAGTGTTTAAAAGAAAAAAAAAATATATGTATAGTTGACATAAACCATAAAATGAAGTTTGAAGGAAATTAAAGTACTTACAATTAAAATAGATAACATGGCTTAAGAGAAAAGTCAGAATTTTTAAATGGCATGTCTCATGAACCTGGCTGTGTTTTTTCAGTAACACAGGGCCATACACAACCTGTATTCCATCTTCTTGCTACACAGCCCAGATTTGGTATCCTTTAACATTCATGGTGCAATAGTTATTGATGAATAGAATAAAAGGAACATTCTGCACTTGAAAAGCAGCTCAGCCTCCAAAGGAATGCAGTTTCTAGTCTGAAGAGAAAGGAAAATCAGAGCTCTGATGAAAAAAAAGAAATATCATCAGGACTGCACAATATCCAGCTTGTAGGTGAGGAACTTTAAACATACTGTCCTTCCCCAAGTATTGCTGAAGCTTGGCTGTAACACTTGAAAAAGCTGCCTAGTAGTCAATCGGTGGCAGAGTCTGCAATTTTAAGTTAGATGTCTAACCTGCCTTGTGTAGAAGGACAAGATTTGCCCTGGAACAGGAACTGCAAAACTCAGGAGTGAGTGGGACTGTTCAGTCTAGTGAAAAAAATCTTGTGCAGGAGAGGGCCTTGGAGCTTTTTCAAGGAAACTTACTGCTATCTGCAGATGCCTACTTTAGTTGGGATCTGTACCCTACAAGCCATCCTACTTCATGTTTGTGTAGTTTCATTAAAAATATGATGAGGAATCCTATTCAGGAGAAAGAGGTCATCTTCCTGCTTCAAATACATTGGGTGGGAGGTTAGAGCCTTGACTGAAGAGAAGGCAGGTTCTGTTTTAAGTGATAATTCACATCTGTATTCACCTTGTAAAATGTACTCAGGCCCCGTTACTCAGGCTCAGAGGCTTTTTGCTCTTTTGTGTAGGACAAGATGCAGGGAGCACCTCACACAAGTTTCTCTGATGGTGTTGAGGTGGAGTGGCCTGCTACAGCACATTTCAGACAGGAAGGGAGTTGTTTTCTGTTTATTAGAGTCTCAAGATGTGTATGCATCTCAACGGGTCTTCTCCAAAGACTACTTTTCACTCAGCCTGACTTAAAAAGACTAGATTCTATCATCTCTTGTGCAAACCAGGAACCTTAACTGCCTTAGAAGGTGACATATTTCTGATAAATGCTCAATCCGACAGCAGAATTATAGACTTGGAAGATTGTGAAGACATTATTAAGTTCAGAGGTGATGATGATATGAAACGGACAGGAGCTGATAACTGGCAAAAGCCTTCATTATTGAATGAATATGAAGCTGTTCTTCCTAAGAAGTCCTCCCTCAAGGAGGTGGCTCTAACCCTTACTGTATCAAGACTTCTTGGGCATATGAGACTAGCAATGAGTCTTGCTGGCAAATGAAATATGGCAACAGAGAGTGATCTCTAGCACTGTTCAATCTGGTAAAATCCTACACGAAGTAACTGCAATCATGCTACCTTTCTCATCTTTTGCATTGATGACTCTTGGAGTACTCTGTGTTCCTTGAACGTTGGTGAGTGGATAGGACTCTATATGGACAGGACTGCTCTGCTTATCTCTATAGCTAGTACCAACAACCTGAGAGTGTCCCACTAGTCTCCTTGTCCACTCCTAGCCTTGTTAGAGATGATGGTTAGCACCTGTCACAACAGACTTTGGCACCACAACATTTCTAACCTCACACTTGTATCACATTTCTCCGCAGGATATGTTACAAGCCCTTTGCATCAGGGCCACAGAATTCCTCAGCACTGCAACTGTGTCATAGGAGCCTTCTCCCTGAGATTCCTGATGGCAGGTGATAAGGATATTCAGATCTTGAAGACCAAGTGAGACTTTTGCTGTCCAGACAGTAAAAGTTAAATTCCTTATTCTAGGGAGCACCAAGTTCCAGACACATGCCAACACTTGAAACATGAATAAAGTGCATCTTCTAGACACAGGTGATTGGTGAGTCAGCTAGGGCAGGTGTCTTGCTGGACCTATTCCTCATTAACAAACTGTCTAGGGGTGTGGAGTTGGAGGTCAGCACTAACTGCTACCTTGAGATTGTATACTTAAAAATCCTGAGATAAATGAACAAAACAAATAGTAACATTGCCGTCTGTGACTTCTGGTGAGCAAATTTCTGCTTGTTTGGGGATCTACTAGGCAGGGTCATAGGGGAGAGAAATGTCTGCCCCGGAAGAGTTGGCTGAACTTCAGGAATAGCTTCTTCAAAACACAGAATCAGTCCATTCCGAATCACAGAAAGATGAGCAAACATGGTACAAGGCCAGCATGGATGAGCAGGGCAATCTTGACTGACCTCAAATACAAAAGAGAAGCGTGCAGAAGGTAGAAACAGGTGCAGGACTTCCTAGATGGAATATAGAGACATTGCCCAAGTCCATAGGAAGGAAATTAGGAAAGCCAAAGCTCAGCTGGTGTTACAGCTGCAAGGGATGTGAAAGGCAACAAAATGACAACATGCAGAAAATGTGGGCCAAGAACTCTGCATGGCAGGGGGACCTAGTGGCAAAAAAGCATGGAAAAAGAGGTGAGAAGTTCAATGTCTGTTCTGCTTTTTATTTTGTTTTGCTTTTTTATTGGTAAGATATACCCTCAGCCCTGAGGCTAACAACAGGAGCCTGAGTGAGTGGAGCATTAGCCACAGCAGAGAAAGACTGACCACCAGAGCCAGTTGGACATGTGGAAGTTCATGGAAGCAGATAGCTTCCTCAGCACAGGGGGGCTGAGGAAGGTAGCCAGTGTCACTCTGAGGCCTATGCCCACCTACTTTGACAGGTTATGGTGACTGAGGAGATGAGAAGATGGACAGAAAAATAGGCAAATGTCATACCTGTCTTCAAGAAGGTTAAGAAGGAGAATCCAGGAAACTACAAACTAAGCAGTCTAAATTCCATCCTCTGGAAACCCTTTCTGAGCCTAAGAAGTGCAAGAAAGGTTGTCATGGGTTGAGTTTAAAATCTGCTGCTGTTATGCAAAACCATCCTGCCTCATGCCACCTTCAAAATGAAAGTGCTGGCTGAAGCAAAGTATTATGGGGCTTGAAGTTCAAACTGTAACATGAGAGACTTCCTGTTCCAGTTGCTGCTTTTGGGTTCCGGGGTTTTGGGTGTTGGCTTTATTTTTTTTTTTAACTCTGGGATGGCAGTGTGAGGGGGAGGGATGTAGTAGGTTAGCTTGCTGGCTTCTGCTGGCTGCTGCTTTCTGCATTTTGCTGAGTTTTTTTTGCAAATAGGCTAAGGTTAATTGTTCATTGTTATCTCATTTACATTAAACTCTTTTAAAATCTCAATTCTTTATCTCAACACAGAGTTTTTGTGTGTGTTACTTCCCCTTACTTCTGTGTTGTAGGGAAAAAACCTGTTAAACTAGCACAGGATATTAGAAATAGCATAAATTTACCAAGGGCAAACTGTCCCTGATCAGCCTGGTTGGTTGATCAAGGTAAGATGACCAGTTCTGTGGGCAAGGGAAGCATAGTGAATATAATTTACCCTGATGTTAGCAAAGTATTTCCCAAGGTCTTTGATGATATCCTACCAGTCAAAATAGTGAGTATGGACAGGATAAGCAGATGATAAAGTGGATGGAAAACTGGCTGAACTGCCAGGCTAAACAGGTTGTGATTGGCAGTGCAAAGTCTATCTGACAGCTGGTTGCTAGAGGCAATCCCCCTTGGGGACAGATTCTGGGGCCAGTGTGTTTTGATGTCTTCACTGTTAGTAATCTGGACTATGGGAGAAAGTGCACTATCAGCAGATTTATGGATGATACCAGCCTACAGGGGAGCAGTCAATATTCTGAAGAGCAGGGCTGTTACTCAGAGAAACCAGGAGAGGCTGGAGTAATGGGCTGTCAAGAGCCTCATGGAAGTGAGAAGTCCTGTGTTGACATGGAACCCCCTTGCATTTGCACATGCTACAGGTCAACTGACTAGAGAACAGCTTTGCAGAAAAGTACTTGTCCTGGTGGACACATTGAATGTAGGTTGGCTGTTGCATCAACCTTGTCCTGGGTTATATTAGCAAGACATAACAATCAGGTCCTCTCTGTTTGGCACTTGTGAGACCCCTTCTGGAGTACTGTTTTTAACTGTCCAGCCACTGACATTGCCATACTCTTGTGAATGCACCAAAGTGTCACTAAGATCACAGCAGCTGCAGTACAAGTATATGAGGTGAGCATGGTGGAGCAAACACAGTGAAAAGATCCAGATTCTTCCTGGAGATGTGTGGTGGTAGAGAAGGAGCTAATTGACACAAGTGGCAGTACAGGAAATTCTGCATGCAAGGAAAGATATTTTCACTGTTAGGATGGGCAAATGCTGGCATGGGTTTTTCAGTATCTATTGTGAAATCTCAGTCCTTGGAGGTACCCAACACCTGAGTGAGCAACCTGCTTTAGTTGGAGCTGCTTTGAATGAGAGTTGCTAGCCTCCAGGGATCGCTTCCAACCTGTCCATCAGAGGGCTGAGGCAGAGACCAGTGGATGGCAACAGTTTGCCACTGCACATCTGCTGGAACTCTTCTCTCAGAGAACTTGAGTATCAGAGGTGAGGCACCTACACATGACAATGCTGAGAGATGACAGGTGATTTTGAGGACTGCAACTTTTTGAATCTAACTCTTACTATTGAACTTTTAAAAGTGTGAATCTATTTTCCAAGAGTGCATGCTTCTCTACTGAAGAGATGAAAGACCTAAGAGGATGGCTAATCAGGATTTCTTTGAGTTACATTTTCCTTCCTGTTGTCCTAAGATGAGATTGGAGACAGTAGAAAGTGGCAGATGTTGTGGAGTGGCCTTGTTATTTTCAGGACTGTAAACTGATGTTTTCCTTTGTGGGTGTCTTATTTAACTTGATAGTACGTATTTGACTGTAGATAGCTAGTGTTCATGACTGCACTTGGTGCCTTTTTTGAGTCAGCTCATATCTGTCTTCTAACTTGTGTTATAAACACTCCGCTTAACTTCAGCGTTAGCAAAACTGTATGAGAATGTGACATTGCTGCACTTACATAGTTGTGCAGGGCTGTATGCAGAGCTATGCATTACAAGATGAATTCTATTCAGTCAACAACATGAGTCAGCAGTGAGCCCAGGTGGCCAAGAAAGCCAATGGCATCCTGGATTGTATTAGAAACACAGTGGCCAGCAGCAACAGGGAGGTGGTAGTTCTTCTGTACTCATCACCAATGAGGCCACACCTTGAGTATTGTGTTCAGTTCTGCGACCCTCACTATAGGAAGAACATTGTGGTTCTGGAGCATGTCCAGAGAAGGGCAACAAGGCTTGTGAAGGGCCTAGAGCACATGAACTACAAGGAATATAGGGAGCTGGAGCTGTTCAGTCTGGCAAAGAGGAGGCTGAGGGGAGACGTTACTGCTTTCTACAACTACCCAAGGGGAGGTTGGAGTGAAATGAGACCTGAAAAGCAACAGAACTAGAGGAAATGGTTACAAACTGCACCAGTGGACGGTTATCGAACATTGGAATGGTCTGCCCAGGGTAGTGGTGGAGTCACCATCCCTGGGGTTGTTCAAGTGGCATGTGGACCTGGCACTTAGGGACATGGTTTAGTGTAGACTTTTCAGTACTGGGCTGAGGGTTAGACTGGATGAGTTTTGCGGTCTCTTCCAACTAGATATATTCTGTGATTCTCTGATTCTGTGTATAAAGGAAAAAGCTGACTTGTATCAGTATCTTTCTGTTAGAAAGTATACACATTCTGAACATAGTACTTGGGAAAAAAAGGCCATCTATCTCCTTATGACTGTGATCAAATTCTATACATTTTATAAGACATAGTATGAACCTACTTTATGTTTCACTGAAAATTTAATATACATGATACATATTTTAATGGAATACATAACTTTCCCCTCTAGTGTAATAACTCATAATTGTGCAAAATTGATAGGGATCTCTGATTTGACAGCAGCTTCCACAGGATAGGTAGCAGGACACATAGAAGAGAGTAGATAATCGCAGCTCTGCCTACTTTTATCCTTTGATAAATAGAAAGCATTACTTGTATCTTGTCTTAAATCTAACATTTCATCATCAGTTTGATAATTCTTCTCTGTGTGTGATGTAATAGTTAGAATATAAACCCTCTTCTTCTTTCCTCAATAGTATATTAACAAATCCACGTACTGGCTTATATTTTATTAGAAATATGAGGATGGAGGGCGAATGGGATTTGCCAAATGGTGAAAGAAAACAAATATTTATCAGGTGTCAACACTTAGATTAAATTAGATCGTGCTCTGTAAGAAAAATTAAGTGGCTGTTCAGTTTTGGTTTAGTAGAGCTTCTGTGATCCAAAACCCATAATGTATTCAGTGTATATAAGAAGTATCACTCACATGCTGGTCACAAGAATATGCTTCTACAAAAAAAGTTACAACTAATGAGTCTCTTTCCCTTAGTTAAGAAAATAATTTCTATTTAAATAGCTTTGAAATTTCAAGATCTGCATCTTTTTATAAGTGATAGTTTAAAACCTGTAATATAATCAGGAAACTATCAACATACAACCTTCTTAATGTTCCAGGACTTTGATTATAGAAAAAGCATTTTATTGGTTCTTTATGAATATTCATAAATGGTATATATTTGGTATGTATATGCAGAATAGAAAACATAATTGTAATATAAATAGCTCTAAATTTAAGAAAGATTTTAAAACCCAAAATGATTCCTTTCTAAACACCACAGCCCCCCCCCCCTTTTTTTTTTTTTTTTTTAATTAATGTTATCTCAGTATAATTTCTGCTATAATGGTGTCTCTGTAGGATCATCGATAGTTTTTCTATGATGAGAACTGGAAGATGGTCTATATTAGCTACGGGTTTACTTGATCTTGTCCTGGAATATCCCTAGCCTTCAGTCAAAATCATTGAATTTTTCTCCTGTTTTAGAGTGGGTAGAGGCAGCTGATAGGCCTGGAGTCATGGTCAATGGGGATTTAGTCAAAAGAATCAATATTGTCCAGAAAATGAGTCAACTCATTTTAGAACAGACATCTACTTTTAGTCAGATGAATTACTCTCTAGACTCCATTGATGGAGCATGTCAATGTGAGTGAGATGGATCCCACCTTTACACTCCCTGATGTTTCAAAATACTCAGAGTAGATCGAAGCACTTCCAAAAGAAATTTGTAGTGCAGTTTGCATTGCAGTTGTAGTTGTGACTACTACTGTCTCTGCCTTACTGTGTTAGCTTTAAGTCGCCAGCTTAACATTGCCAGCTGTGTATGTGGACTGTACATGAACTCTTCATGGTCCATACATGAATCTCTGGTGCATTCAGTGTTTTAAGTGGTAGAAGTTCTTCAGTGTTCTTACTAAAGCCTTTAATAACAGCCATATTTACACTTTAGAAAGCTTGCTTTTGAAATAGCTCCAGAACTTCAAAATTAAGCTGGCTGACAGATTCTGAAAATTCTTCCAAGTGTAAGAACTGTATCAAACTTTGACTGAAAGTCATTATATAATTGTATAATGCATGCTAAATTCTGTCTGTAAATTTGTTTACAGGCACAGAATGGAGAAACAGCCTCAGCTTGTTCTCAACCTCCAACTACTATGCCTTGGCTTCTGTTAGGAATAGTGTGGCCAGCAGGACTAGGGATGTAATTCTGCCCCTGTACTCGGCAGTGGTGAAGCTTCATCTTGAGCACTGTGCGCAGTGTTGGGCCCCTCAGTGCAAGAAAGATACTGAGGTGCTGGAGCAGGTCCAGAGGAGAGTGACAACACTGATGAGGGGACTGGAGGGAAAATCTTATGGGGAAAGGCTGAGGGAGCTGGGGTTGTTCAGCCTGGAGAAGAGGAGACTTAGAGGGGACCTTATCACTCTCTACAACTACCTAAAAGGAAGTTGTAATCAGCAGGGCATCAGACTCTACTCCCAGGCAGCTAGTGACAGGACAAGAGGGCATGGTCTGAAGCTGTGCCAGGGGAGGTTTAGGTTGGATGTTAGGAGGCATTCCTCATGGAAAGGGTAGTTAGGCACTGGAATGGACTGCCCAGGGAGGTGGTGGAATCACCATCCTTGGAAGTGTTTAAGAAAAGATTGGATGTGGCACTTGGGGACATGGTCTGGTCAATGTGCTGGTGTTAGGTCACATGCTGGACTATTGAGGTCTATTCCAGCCTCAATAATTCTGTGATTCTGTGATCCCCTTTCTCAGGAGGAGAGAGAAGCACGGAAAGATTGATTCGATGCTGCAAATACGATTTAGATAAAAGAGGGATGGGAAAGATAAGTTTGGTGGATCAACATGCACAGGAAAGGAGGAAGTGACCCTGAACTTCTAAGCCCTTTGGCTTATTCTGTGTTGTTTTCTTCAAATACTGTTCCCTATTCTGAAGTAGTATGACATCTGGATGGGAACTACTCTTTCTCTGAGGTATGTCAAAGGCAGGTCATGATAGTGATGCTTCCACCTCCACTTACTCCAAGGCTGAAATCCTTGAAACGGCTTATTTGTTTCTCTGTTCTTCATTGCTCTGAGTAATTCTGGGTGCCCTTTGCCTGGAGGAAATCACAGCCCAGCTCAAGTTGCAGAGGCTTCCTTAGTAGTGTGGGAGGAGAAATGGGAGTGGATTTCACGGAAACCTCTGATCAGGAAGCTGCCTGAGCAGGCTGATGGGGAATGGCTGCATTCCAGAGGAGTTTACTACTTGCTGTGCCACTGGAGCATGCTGGAGAGCTTATCTGTAAGAGTGCCAAACAGTCTCGTCTTCAGCTGCCTTTGCCCAAGCACTTGACCAAGAGATTGTGCTTGAAGGCTGTTTCCTGATTCAGCCCTGAAGGTGAGATGGGGAGGGAGCTTCCTATTGTGAGGATTTCATTCACGACTAAAAGGTGAAGTTAGCAAATTTCAAGCTCTGTCAAAATAATAAGGCTAGGATTCCTAGCTTTATGGCCAAACCAGGTTTGAGATGTAAGTATTCTAGTACCAAGAGTTGCCTTACTGGTGATGGTGAAACTCCTTTGAACCTTCCAAGAACTGGTGACAAATAACAAAAATGCCTGTTATTTTAGAATCATGCCCAAAATAACAGGTTAACGGAGGTTTTACAATTGCAGGGATGTTTATTCACTGTGTGAATTCAATAAGCTCATTTTCCACCTTTAAGAAGCTGATGTGCTACTTACCTCTTCCCTGGCCTTTAACTAATTGCAATTTGAAAAATATTGTTGTACAATGTCTTTAACATAGGATTTGTAGTAAGTAAACATTATATCTGTTTACATAGTGACATCCAGTAAAATACAAATATTGATGACTTATCCCACTTTTTTTTTTTTTTTTAGTTTTATTATATGCACTCAGTATATTTAAAGATTATTTAATCAAAACAATTTGTTTACATGATTTAAGCAAAGCTTCCTGGGTTCTTTGTTCACCACCTTGTCTACTTTAGAAATTCGTCCCATAGCCAGAAACGGATTTAAAAGGTAGAAAAAATGGCAGGTAATGTGAATTTACATCTTTTTTTACCATTTGTCTGTATATTTATGGAATTAGTTTTATTGAGACAGCAGCTTGCTTACACAAAGTAAATAATTTTATGGGTAGAATAGAACTATTATATTCATAGGAAAAAAGGCATGCAAAGTGCCAGTGTTTGAAATGTCAAGTCATATTTGGCTAGGAGAGATCATATACATTTTAAATAGTATAACTACTAATATCATGTCCATCTTCAAATCAAGATGTCATTGTATCAAATTATCATCTTATCAAATGGCGTATCGCAGGTATTATTGAAAGGGAGTCTGTGGTGTTTCTTAGATGTGAGACCAAAGCAGATAACCTAGTAGCTTCTTTCTCTAGAAGCTTTGACTACATGTCCATCCAACACCTATAAAAGAAGAAAATTCTCAGCAAACAAGCTCTGCCTTGGTGTGCTGTGTGTGGAGATACCACACTTTGTGCTAGCTGAACCTGATGGAATAGCTGATAAGCTGTCCATTTATCAGCTGGTAAACTGATCAGTCAACTACTGTTCTCACATGGCCAGCTTCAGTTTTCATAGAATCATAGAACCTTTGTTTAGTAAACTGCGCCCTAGGAGCTCAAGGCTCCAGTCTTCTTGTCAATCTCTTCCAGTTCCTCTGGTAACATTCTTTATCTCTGTTCTTGCCTAGGCAAACCAAGCTCATTTTCTCTTTGCTCCCTATCCTATTTATCTCTTACTGCCTGCTGCATCTTCCAGCTTGTCGTATCAGGCTTCTCTGATCTTGCCCCAACTTATTTGTCAGGTCAGTCACTGCTTGCTCTGTAGAAAATATCTTCATGAGATGCCTCTGCCATTTTCCCTTCTTTCCCCTACCTTTCGCTGATCACATTATATGCTCTGCTCTGTCCAACTTTGCTAAAGAAAGACAGTGAAGCTATGCTAAGTGCCTGGTGTTAGTTGCTGATAGGAATAGCCTCCAAATTTCCTCTGTAAACACTAGGGGGGAAAAAAATAGTAGACTCCTTTGAAGAAATGGTTTATAATAACAAGCCAGTTGTTTGAAGTAGACTGTGTGAATACCCCTTAGTATCAAAGTTATCAGAGTTACTATAAGCAAATATGACACTTCCTCAATAGTTTGAGGCAGCTTCTTAAGGCTTTTGTACTGTTGAAGTTTTACAGCGTTGTTCCTGAAATCTCCAGTATTCAACTTAATCTGAAATAACAAACAGATCTACAAACAGTGACTGTGGTGATAAAATGTTGTCTACTAGAGAAGTTTTTCGAAGTAATGCAAATATACATGACTTTGCCCTCTTATTTATGACCAAAATCCTACAAACACAATCTTAAGTCTTGGGGTAGAATTGGTATCATCACTGGTGACATAAGTAGTAGTTCTCCAGGAATGAATAAATAGACTGACCTTGTGTCTCACATAATGAATAACCTACATAATCGTTGAGTGACTTCACCTAAACACAATGGAATTTAGTTCTAGTATCGCTGCAAGAACCAAATAAATGATAACATGTTGAATGCTAGGATCCTGCTCCCAAAAGCATGGATCTTTTTCTCTTGGGAAAAGAATACAGCAGTTAAATGAGGGAGGCCAGAAAGGGAGGAGGTAGGCATGTTCTCACCTGCACATCTCATTTAAAACTTCAGTATGTTTTAATTAAGCATGAAATCTAAAATCAATATAACATTGTAAAGGCATTGTTTATATAGCTCACAACAGTAGTAAGGAAGCTATTTACCCTGATTTCTTAAAGAAGTAAGGTTTATGAAATCAAGCTGTTCATCTGTCTATATCAACCCACCCCTTGAAAATGTAATTTGGCCAGTTTCAGCCATGCACCACAGGTCTTGAATCTGCTAAGACAGGAAGTTGTTCCGAATGCCTTGTGAGGTGGGCTTCTGGCAAAGGCTGTTTTTTATCAGTGAACAGAACTAGCTGTAAAATTACAATGTAATCCTGAATCAGCTATTGCAAACTGCACCAGCTGCACTTGGCCTAGACACTACCTCCTCTTGCTTCTCCTTACTCTGTCTACTCCAGCTGTCATTCTGAGGCTTATACCTGGGTAGCTTCCCTGCCCTTGCTTTCGTAAGTTTGGAAATATGCTCTTACAGGCAGATAAACACCACTGAGGGAAAGGCTTCATGTGAGTTTCTCTCTTACTGTATACCAGGAAATTAATGTAAGTAGCAAGATGCAATAAAACTTAAATTAGAGTTTGGTGTTTTCAGATGCTCAATCAAGCTTAAGACACAAATCCAGAAGCAAATGAGTTTCCTCAGATTGATTTTCACCAAACTGTGTTTTAAGTAATCTAACTTTCAACTTTGGTTTCCATCAGGAGAATTACTGTGCACTAAGACAACAGTTTTGGTGTTCCTCTCCTAGGACAGCTTCAGCTTCATTATTTAAACAATCAGATGAAAGCTGGGACTAGGAAATCTTAATGTCCAGTTTTAGGCATCAGACTTGAAGAAAGAAGAGAATCAGCTGAAGACAGTCCAGAGAAGAGTGACAATAAAGACCAGAAGCATAGAAGTGTAGAAATTATAACCTAAAAGAAAAGATTGAATATGTTGCATTAGTTTAGTCTGATACAGAAAAGACAGAACAAAGACATTATAATACAAGAGGTTGCTCCATGGAGGAAGAGGACAATGTGCTCCCCTTGCCCGTGTTTGATAGAACAAGAAGCAATAGGATTAAATTACATCAAGGAAGATTTATTTTTAAAATTACAGAAAACCTTAATGGTGAGGATTGCTGAACAAACTTTGGGAGTTTCTGTCTCCATTAGAAATCTGTAAGATCAGAGTAAAACTGCTTCTTGCAGGCAGGAGGATGAATTAGGTGTCTTCTAGAGATCTCTTCTAGGTCTACTGTATATTTTACTTTAGTAGTAAAGCCACAGCTTAAAAGACAGGCTTCAAGTACTCTTCTTAATGCTGTCTCATCCTTGTCTTTAATCAGTGATAGAATCCTTCTATAGAGAAAAGAGTAAACAATGCTATTACTCTAGCGATCTCGTAATGAAAATTGGAAATACATCTTGGAATGAAGTACTTTTTTATATACCTTCCTTTATATAATTGTGCAGAAGTACTTGGAAAGATGCTGTAAAGGGGAAAAAACATATAATGTGATAAAATTAATTTGTTTTAAATTACTTTTTCAGCACCTGTTACTGTTGTACTGAATGATATCACTGTAGATCAATCATGTGGGAAATTCAGAAATCGATTGAATAAAATTGCCCTAATTGCATTCAGAATGCTAAACATAGTTTTAGATTCTTACATTGTCATCTCCTCTGTTTTAAAGATTTCATTTAATTGGAAATACTAGAAGTAGCACTGTAGTTCTCAAAAATCATATGTATCATGAGAAATACTTTAAAAAACTAAAATGATAAAGCACAGACATTTCAGAGACAAACTTTAAAATCTATTGCTGTCCTTGTGGTTGAATCCTCCAGAATAAAGTAGTTGGGCTGAGGAGGCTGACTGGCAACTCACGATTCTCAAACACATGCTCCTGATACAGTGTTCTGATCTATTTATTTGTTTAACTCTGGAAAATTCTGTGCTGTTTGCATTACAACTTGAATGTAGTTTGCATTGCCTGTGATGTAACCAAGGCATAAAATTTCTTCTGCAGAATGTAAAAAAAATGGACTATTTCTTGAATATTTGATTTTTAAGTAGTTTAGTCTGGTCAGTTTGGGTCAGATGGTCTCTTTTGGGCAAAACCAGAAGCAGAGAAATTGGGTTAAATTCAGGGCAACAGTGCCCAATGCAAGGCACTTTCCCATATCTTTGGATCCTCTTTCACTTTTAGATGCTTAGACCTTGGGGGAGCTTGGTCCTGAAGAAGGGGATAGACAGCCATCAGAGCTGAGCCCCAAGCTCCCCCTGGTGCCACTGTGCTGCACTGAGCTGGGCCTCAGGTCCTGGCTCATGGGAAGCACTTTCTGTTCTTCCTCAGGTTTCTCAGATGTAGACCCTGGGAGACCACTCTAAGTTCCAGGTATATGGCATGTGAACTTAATGTGGCTGCCAGGACACTTCAGCTCACATCACCTTTGCTTCAAACCTCCTTTCTCCCTTTCAATTTCTCATTAGAGACAGAGGTACATGTATATGCAGTGGGGTCAGATATGCACTAGGGATACATGTATATGTACATGTATACATGTATATGTACATATATACATGTATACATGTATATGTACTGTATATTGAGCACAGTTCTGGAGCCCCCAGCACAGGAAGGACATGGAACTGTTGGAGCGGGTCCACAGGAGGGCCACGAAGATGATCAGAGGGCTGGAGCAACTCTGCTATAAGGACAGGCCGAGAGAGTTTGGGCTCTTCAGCCTGGAGAAGAGAAGGCTTCAGGAAGACCTTTTAGTAGCCTTCCAGTATCTGAAAGGGCCTACAGAAAGGCTGGGGAGGGACTATTTACNTGATTCTATGATTCTATATGATGTGCAATCCTATTCTGCTGTTGAAATAGCCATGCCTTGGCCCAGTGATCAGAATTTAGGTGACTTTGTAAGGCTGCAACAGTAGAAACTAATGCACTGAAAGGATGTAGCTACTTAGTCAATGAACAGGAAGCAGCCAAAATCTGGAGGCTTCACTAGAATGTAAATGCCAGACTTAGGTCCTTATGGTCCTGCAGACATATATGTCCTGTAGATTTCATCACAGGGTAAAGTTATCTGAAGTTAACTTTAAATAAAATCGGTCAGCAATTGCAAACAGTTTGTCCTCACTAATAGGCAGTTCTGTCCATGGAATTTATTGGCAAGATGCTCTACCTTCTCAAAACCATGTAGCGTCTAGTATTTGATGTCAGTTGCTTAAAGCAAGCTCAATAGGACTTTACCACTGGTGTTTTTCAGACTGTAACCCACAACAAATTCCTGGCATGTGTTAAAACACTGAGTGTTAACAAGTCAGAAGTTGATGGTTGTCCATTAAAAAAAGGATTAATCTGCACAATTCAGCAACTTGTCGACATGCTTAAGTTTCTCGTGTCTCTAAAGAACTTTTCGTATAAAAAGTACATTACAATGAAATCAAGTTTAATAAACGGTCTTTTTTCTTTTTTCTTTTTTTTTAACTAAAAAGCTCAAAAGGAAATAGATAGTTGCAAGAAGCAAGAATCTTCACAGATTTTTTGTTGTATTTTTCAAACCAGCACTTCTGTTCTTCACATTCATGTTCTCTAATGGAGATCAGACACGTGTTCAAAGTGATTTTACAGGTACATTTCCTTACATTCAATAGACACAATGGATTTTAAACAGTTTCATAGCAACGGATGGTTCATGATGGCCATTAACCTAGATAAGTACGTATCAGTTTAGTGCATCCTTAATGGTCCATAATGGTCTGTGGGTAAAAAATTATTTCTGTTCATCTGTTCCTAATAGGTGTTTTGGTTTTTTCTCCTAGACTTTGTCTTACAAAGCAGATTATGTGAATTTTTGCATTCAGGGGGAAAAAAAAAAAAAAAAAAAAAAAAAGCATACCCAAGAGCTTTATGGTTAAAATGTTTACCACAAAAAAGATTTAAGTTTCTCTGAAATGTTGTAGCCATAGTGTAACCTAGCAGGCAATCAGCGTTTTAAAAAGCTGAATATATACATTGACAGCAGCTAAACAGACATTCCTAAATTGCAGAGATTTTTAAATGACTGTTGCTGTAGCTGTTGGAATTCAGAAAGGGAGTCTCGTGTTCTATTTTAAATTTTAAATTCCTTTATGCTGCTGGGACATGTCATATCTCTTTGGCCGGACTAAGTACTGCTAGTGCCATGGTAAAGAAGGAAATCACTGCAATACCTGATGTATGGAGCTGGCACAAAGCCCTTGGAAGAGCAGAACCCAAGTGCTCCAGGAAGCACAGATCTGGGATGTAAGAATTAGAACTGGGGTGCTGTGTCTCCCAGAGCTGCAAGTGTCATGGCAGAGTCCTGGTGGAGGCATGGCGCTTGCTGTGGCAGGATACAGTACATTTTGGAGAAATTACACCACCTCTCTGAATGGCATAAGTTTGTCTTAAGTACCTCGTGCCCCCCACTCGCATAGACAATTGTATCAGCACGGTATGTGTGCTGGGGCTTGTGATCCTACTCTGCACATGTGTCTTCTGTGATGTAGCTATGTAGGAAAACACTGGCAGCATGTGCATGGGTTTAATTCCACCCTGAGAATCTACGAGGGTTTACTATATAGTAGCATAAACCTGTTTTAAAAATACTGCTTTAATATACTGTGATGTGCTACATGATATCTTGGACTGATTACATGTGATGCATATTTGCATGAACCTTAATGAGGCTTTAAAAAGTAAGAGTCAAATTTTAGAGAAAATTGGATTAAATGGCTTAATTCTCCATAGTTAAAGATTTTAAATTTTAATCAAATCTTGAGTCTGAGACTAATAGCTCTTAGACCAAATGTTTTAAATGACTGAACTTCAGAATCAAAATGTATAATCTAATGTGCATTATCACCAATGTATTTGTGTAACAGTAATTCCTAGAGGTATAAACATTAAAATAGCAGATTTCAAAAGCTAGCATAGGCTTTTGCCCAACCTCCAGATTGAATTTTGCTGTGGTTTTGCCCATCTGCACTGAAGATGGTGTCCTGCACTGCTGCAGACACAATCACCCTGGCACAAACTTCTGACTCGATTTCACAGTAAGATACCCTTAGTGAACTATACTGAAGTGGTTCTTCCCAATGATGGAGCAATGCAATCCCAGTCCTGGTCTTGGTTAATCTGTGGGACAGGCAGGATACTTAGTTCTCTGTTTTCTGCATATTTTGCAGTCTTGGGGAAAAAAAAAAAAAAAAAAAAAGTGGTTTTAAATTCTGATCTCTTATTCCTCATGCATGTGGTCACAATGCCCTCCCACCTTAGGAGTATTCAGGACTTCATAAATGTTACAGATTTTGTGAATTTCAAAGTTTCCTTCTGCTTAAGGTTTCTTTTCTACCTGTCTTCCACACTTCTGGAGGACTTCATATTAGACTGAACAGAGTGGAACTGTGAAGTTGCAGACACTTTCAGGTAGTTCCTACTTCACATCTAAGCTCCTCACACAGGGTTCATATCACAGATACTTCATATTGGATATCTTCTTACATATAGGTTTATCTGCTTGCCTTGTGGCCATGTGTGTCTGGGGTTAATTATTTTTTTTGTCTCTTCTACTTACTAGTAACCATCCATATCCATTCATACCACAGAGCAGGTTGTGATAGCAGCTGTCATGTACGTGAAAATGAGCCGAGCTTTTAAGAAGCCTGTTTGTACTAGACATTTTGTTGGGTTTGGGTTTTGTGGAACGACAAGGGATTGTCTTGGCCTAGCAAAAGGTATTTGTATAGCATTTATTAATTGCAAAGAAGGCAATAAAACACTGTTAAAGGAAGAATTTCTATATCAACAGAGAATCATGAGAAATAGGCAGTTTTGACTACAATTATAGTAACTTTAGTGAAGCCATAATTCTAAAATAATTTAATAAGTTTATTGTGACCTTAAGACACTAAAAATATAGAATTATGTAAAAATAAATTAATTTACATTTGACTAAGTAAATAAAATATTCTGGAAGCGCTATGGAACACACAAGTATGTAAGTGAAATGATTTGAGTTTTGTCGTAGAATCATGGAATCACTGGGTTGGAAGAGACCCTCAAAGGTCATCTTGTCCAACCCTCTGCAGGCAGCAGGGACATCCTCCATGAGATCAGGTTGCTCAGGGTCCCATCCAGTTTGACCTTGAGTGTATCTAGGCATGGGGCCTCAACCATATCCCTGGGCAAGCTGTTCCAGTGTCTCCCCATCCGCATTGCGAAAAACCTCCTCCTGATGTCCAACCTAGATCTCCCTTTCTCCAGTTTCAAACCACTGCCCCTTCTCCTGTTACTCCATCCCTGCTAAACAGCTCCTCCCCAGCCTTCCTGTGAGCTCTCCTTCAGGTATTGGAAGGCCGCTCTAAGGTGTCTCTGGAGCCTTCTCTTCTCCAGGCTGAACAGCCCAACTCTTAGCCTCATCATCACTCCTGTGATGCCAAAGGGTTCCTTTCACATAACTTCATGCACGTGGTGTAACCTGAGACTGCATCCGAATCATACTTGTGGGCAGACGAAGCTTCACATGCCAATAAACTGGAAACAGTCCATGAGGAGTGCTTGGTAGGCCATACAGAGTGATCACAGTGAAATTTAAGGTGTAAGGATCCTTTTTGTGCACATTTTGATGCTGTAGCTCATTTCCTGTTCATTATAGAAGATAATTTTAGACACTTTTAAGTAATTTTTCAGACCTTTACCCAAGATGGTACCTTTGCTTTCTGTGTATCAGCTTGTCAGGATAAAGATGCTGTGTCTATAGCGAGGATAAGAAAACTCTAACAATGCCTTACTTGTGGAGTTAGTTTCAGTATAACTAGCAAAGCTAGTTAGCGTCCATTAAACTTCATCCAATCTCAGGTGAATCTAGCAGTCAAATGTCTTTAGTATCTGTAGACTTCCACTGTTTCTGCTAGATTTGGTTGAAGTTGTCCAAGACATTGAAAAATTACCAGGGAAAGCAGGGTAATAGTTGAGTGGATAATGAGCCTGCCTCAAACCTTAGTTCCCTGGGATATTATACAAAAAATTGAACAAGCTGCTGGATTAAGGCATCTTCAATATTTAGCAGTATAGATGTTTTGTTTCAGTTGTGAGTCTTACTGCAAGTTTGTGGAGAAAAAAATCTGTTTGTTTAAAAGGAAAAATACTTATCAGTCCTCATTGTGCTTGGCTTTTTCTTTGGAAAACATGTAAGGGTTAAACTGAATATATTTGACTTTGAGTTAGCTGTAGTTAGCATTTCTGATCAGAACATTCAGTTCTTTCTTCTCCCTTTCCTTTTAAAATTATGTTTTTATTTCAACCACTTTCTACCAGCAGGCAAAGCTGCTGTTACACTCTACCCAGCTGTGAAATCAATATGATTTTCATTACAAAGATAACAGAAACTCTCTTAGAAAGACTGTGAATTGCCAAAGGTCAAATAACAGTTAGTGGCAGAGCTTAGAATTTAGATGTCCTAATTAAAAAATCTTGTGTTATAAATATATTAATGAAATGCACCCTGAGAAATGTTTGCATTAAGCTGGCAACAATTTTAGACTATTACTTTGCTTCTTTAATTACTGTACTTCATGTAAGTCACATCAAAATGTGATAGGTTCTTTCTCTGGTTTATGATTGTGTCTCACAAAATAGGTATTAGCTCGTGTTTCTTTTTAAAAATTCACAATTATTTGAGCATGATTAGATTAGAAAGTGTAACAGTCACAGAAGAGAGAGCATATCTAGTAAGATTTCTGTCATATTGGACTCTAAAAATTACACATAAACTGGATGAATAGGTGCATCAGTTATCTCTGTGATGTATGACTTCATTAACAAGAGAAAGTGCACAGTCAAACTGAAAGCGGCACTTGAGCCTTTCAGCCACAGCAGCCAGTTCTATTTAAATTACAATCAGCATTTAAAAATAAATATTCTTCTTCATTTTTGTTCTCTTATTATTTTTTTTCCAGCAGTGCGACTTACATTTGCCTTATTATGGGTTATAATAACAAGGTATCAATTATTTTGTTACTCGTGTTTCATACTCTTCTCTCCCATCTCCCTATTTTTATTTAAATTCTCTCGTTCCCGCCCTGTATGCTAAAAGAGTAAACTCAGATCGCCAGGTGTTGTGGGGTTTAGTACAAAAAGTTCTTCCCTTTACAGCCGAAGGGTTTTTACGTTGTGGTGCTCCCTCTGCTGGATAGTGCCTATTCATGTTTTATTCCCTGACCAGTGCTAATGCCCCTTTTGTATAAACAAGCAATCCCACTGCCCTCCTGAGAGAGCTACAAAAAGTGGGAAGGCCTCATTTTGGTCTCAGATGACATGGAAGGTGATGCTGTGAGCCTAGGAAAAATCCTGCTGTCTGGCAGCTCAGAGCAATCGAAAGCCTTTGGTGGACATTTGAGGAACAACTATTTGCGACCTTGTGAACAAAAACATAGGGATACTAGATAACTTTCATTCGTATAACTTAGAGATGATGATGTTGATTCTTGTGCTCTAGTAAGTACAACAGTATCCTCAGATGTCTCTGTAATGTTACTATTGTCTCAGTCTTAGTTCTCATATCTTGCTTCATCCTTTGTTGAATGTTACGGAGTCTCTGCTAGGCCAGTGTTTGCTGGGTGGAGAAAGCAAACACACTCTCATGCTCAGTGCCATGGCAAGATGGCAGTGGTTCAGTCCTTTCCCATCCCCACTGCAGCAAAGTGGAAAGGTGGAACAGCAATAGTCCAGTTTTGTTTCTGCAAGTGGTTTTGGTGTTTATGGTCTTTGACTTCACTGGGTGTTTAGGGTTTGTTCTGCTGCTCACCTTTCTCCCACTGCTGTCACAAGATGAACCTGGCTTTGCCATGCTTTCTTTCCTTCCTTCCCATGGGGATATGGCTGAGCTGGGTGTCCCAAACATGGGTGACCCTGTCCCACGAGTCTTTCTGGTGGGCCTGAAGCCTCCTGACCCAGTGAGGTCACCTAGACCTTCCTCACTGGGTGTTGCCCGACTAGCCTCCCAGCTCTTCACTCTGTGCTTGCTGACCTAATCAGTTCTATGCAATGGGAATGGAAAGTCAGCGTCCACTTCAGTTGCAGCTGATTTGCAAGTCTGAGCTGCTTCTTCCCAGATCTTGTGCCATGGTTTTACCAGGGAAGCTGGATATCTTTGCAGTTTCTTTCAAATTTAATGTGATGTTATAAATGCTGTAGCAGTGAAGTGGGAATTATTTTTCAGCTTGGCTTGGCTGCACTTACAGTGTAGCTCTCACATATTTCAATATAAATCAGATTGGTAATACATTCCTGAAGAGAAATACAAATTTACCAATTGTTGGAGGGAATAACTTATTTTATGAAAATTATGATTATTTGACTTTTGGTTTAAGTAGGAGACTCATTTTGGGAAAAGATGTTGCGGATAAATTCTAGTTAAGATTTTTTTCCTGAGGTCAATTTTAAATTTTAATTTCTTGATAGATAATATTCAAAGTCCTTGATTCTCCTGGACAGTCCTACAGTGAACTATTCCAGCATAAACAAAAAAACTACTTCCATGTGCATTTGCACTTTCTTTTACAGAGAAGTGTCTTTTACAAATGATTTCTAAAAGAACGAACTGGTTAGAAGAATACATTTCCAGCTCCTAAAGCCTTCGCTTCTCCCTGTTCAGACAAAAAGACAGATGTTCAATATATTTGAAATCACTTCTGCTGAAAGTAGTAAAAGCTTGTGTAGGTGAACAAATATTATTCCTTAACTTAGTGAGGCCTAAACAAAACCAGTGTCACTGTTTTAAGGACAGTTTGTCTTAGTGTCAATCCCTTCTGTTGAGCAAAGGCAAGATTATGAGGGTGAGGCTAATTATGAGGCTGGGAGAGGCTGGGAAGAACTTCTGCAGAAGGGACTCTGTGGAGGAGCTTCCAGCATGGGTCTGAAAATAATTTGCCTCAGATGCCTGTTGAGTTGTAGCAACTAAAACGCTAGACAGTGCTTTTTTTTCAGCAAGAGCACACACCATATGCTTTGGGAACATTCCCAAGCAGAATATTATTCTCCTAGCACCCTGATGAGCTCATTAATAATTCCCTTATCCCATTCAGTGGGACTAATGCAGCAGCTGGTGAAGTTGGTGAAAGTTGGTGAGGAGATTCAAGTTGTCTTTAAGATGCTTTGAATAAAAGCTTAGGTGAAGTTTGCTTAATTTGTCACACTAGTGGAATTGTTTTCTAAAGTCATAAATGTGAAATTGTTTGTCAGCTTCTTTATTACAAGCTACCTGTTTTCTTCCATTTTATGAAGAGCAGTGATGTGAAGTGGAAAAGAGAATATGTTTTTATAGCATTACTGCTGTTTTCACAAAGCTTTCCAGAGAAGAGCTGGAATAAGCTTGCATTGGTATTACTTACAATACTACTTCAAATGCAAATGTATTTGTTGATCAGGTCTTTTCTCCAAATATGTGATCAGGTCATGGGAAGAACTGTGGAAATTTTATGACTGATGTGGATAAAGAAAGCGCCAGTTTAAGCCATTGTAGTTTTCAGTCAGTTCCAGTCATTTTCTATTGTTTTCTGGCCACACAACAAAATTAATAGAAAAATACTGTTTTGAAAAATAACTTCTTATATACAAGAAAAGATGAATTAGGCTTTGCCAAAAAGAAACCCCTCTCGGATCCCAATATTTTTCCAGATTGTATTTCCTTACATGCTGGAATTTTTTTCTTTACATTCAAATTCATTTTAACAGCAAATTTTAATTTTTCTTAAAAATTTTTCTTGAAAAAAAAGGATATGTGGGGAATGAGGACGGTTGAAGCTAAAAACTAAACAGATGAAAGATAGTATTTCAAATAAGTATATTTATAGTAGTGGAAGGGAAACTTGGATCAAACAAGAAGACTGGAGAGGATCTACTCTGAGTTCCACTGATGTGGTAACAGGTGTTATTACAGTATCCTGTTTGGGTTTTTTTTTTTTTAAATTAAATATTGACCGAAATAAATGAATAAAAGACTGAGTAAACTAAAATGCATGTTCTGCCTTCCTAAAGCTTTTTTTTTCAGCATGTGGAGTACCAAATCAACATCCTTTTATACAATTAATAGTATTTAATAACAACATCAGCTGACAGGAAATAAGAAAGTTCCTATGGCAACTCAAAATAAGCAAAGGAGGAAAAACACATCAAATGCTGTCAGCAGACAGCATGAAAGGTAGCTTTGTGTAGATAATAGATCAAGAGCGCACAGAGAAACCGTACTTCTAAATACATGCATTTTGATAGCTTTTACTGGTGGATTTGGAGTGGAAGGGTGAGTTGTGAGGGTTTTTTCCTCCTAAAACAAGACTGTTACAGCATCTACTTATCAATATCATGTTCTGTGATTCTGTGCAATATCTCAAATTGTTTTGCTAAGATAGGCTCCTGGTTTACGGCCTCTGAAACATAGCCTTGCATCTTCTGAAGAGCAGGTGCATTCCCTGGAATTCACACAGTTGAGAAAGCCTTTGGGTGCTTCAAATCTCATGCATGTCTGCTGTTTTCTTAAGGTTACTCTTTGATCTCTGCATAGAAAATGTTTGAGAATAGTTTTTGATAGAAGCAGAAGTGCAAAATATCTGGTGGAAATGTGACTTGTGGAAGAATTCATGTCATGAAGGTGCTACTTAATATGTGCAGCTGTGTTCATTTAAAGTTATACTAAGCTTGAGAAGGTGTAGATGATAAAGTCCCTGGTGGAGGGAAAGTGTGCAGCTACACTGCTCAGGCTGCAGCTGGGTCACGTGTGAGCTGCTCCTTTCGCCTCAGTAGGAGAACTAGTTTAGAAGACAATTTAACTCTTGAAATTTCTGGGTTATCTGCTTTTTGCACCTATCTGAACCTCCTACCTTCAGCTCTCATAAAAATGTAAAATAAACCTCTGCTTCCTCCGCCACCAGACTTGTGCAGGACAGAGAGAGCTGCAATGTTTCCCCTTTGCTTTCCCCACTCTGAAGTTGTTGCCCCTGCAGACCCATCTAGGCTCCCCCTTCTGAAATACAGATGTTGTTTTATTTGTAAAATTCTTCTGCTGAGCAATGCTACATCTCCCACATTGGACCCTACCGAAGTGGCTCTGCTCAGCAGCTCTTGGTGGGAAGACAAATCCACTGTCAGTTTCTTGGCCAGCTCAGGAAAGTTCGTTTTTGAGCAGAGCATTCAGCTCTGCAGATGGCAATGGGATTGCATTTCTCCTCTAATTCTATCCTGCTAAGTTAAAAAATGGAGTTTATTAATGTCAAATCTGACAGTATGAGGTGGTATGGGTGAATGCCAAAACAGGACTGAAAGCAGCGGCTGTGGGAGAAATGTGATTGGATTGCCCTGGTGCCAGTAGAGCCTTTTGTCTTTGCTCAGGACTTTTGTAATTTCTGATTTTTTTTTAATGTGTCTGTGCTGATTGCTGACCCAAATTTTGAATTCACCACTTCAGTCATAAAAGGCAACTCCATTGTTCTGAGCACAACTTTATTTTCAGTCTTAATTGCACAACTGAAAGGAACCCCTGGAGCAAGAAGCCCATTCCTCAGCTGTAGCGAGGAACTCATCATATAGTTGCTTCTGTAAAATGAATTTGGATGTGTTCTTTTATATGTATGTATGTATTTATATATCCTTCCTGCTCCTCTTGTGCCACGCTTATATGATAGTGTATCTCAGATGTAACCCCTCATTATATGACTCAGGCTGCAAGTCAACACATGTAACCACAGGCATGTGGAGTATGAATAGATACCAGCCACTGATACTGTTACAGCTTACTCTGCAGTTTGGGTATGTACAGGCTGTTGTGAACAATGCCCTGCCCCTCCGTGGACTATACTTGCACTGCCTGCAAGTAGCCACATGCACGACTGTAGAGAAATTTAGGAACTGATCATTAGGTAGTCCACAGCAAAACAGAAAGAGAACCACTTTTCCAAACTGGCTGTCAGGAACAAGCACAGACATGTAGTGTCTTGCCATGACATAATTAGCACAGTAAAAAAAATTAGCTGTCTTCTGATGGCATAAAGGTTATACTACACATAAGTGCTACAGCAAACAAAATGCTTCTGAAATTATCTGAACCAGGATGTCATGGTAAAGGGAAATTGCACATTATATTGTAACAGAAACGCAGAGGATGGCAGCTGAGTGCTACAGTGCAATTACCTCTGGATCCATAACAAATTCATTCTCATTCTTGTCTTGGCTACTGGAATGGAGCAGCCTGCATCCATGGGAGCTGTGGGTCTTACATTAGAGAACATTTGGTCTCTGAGCTGCAAGTTCCTGGTAGTGGTGATGGGCAGGTACAGCCTGGAGCAGGAGGTGAGGCAGATGGCACAACTTATTCTGTCCTTCCCTCCTTGTCTGTGAGTGTCCTGTGCTCTTCAACAGCTTGAAGAACTTATTGACCACTTTCCTGATGGTGCTACAGAGCTGGGTAATTACAGTAATGACAAGGATGAGATTACAATGCAGTTTTTCTACTCTGCTTGTGAAATGCTCCAGTTCATCCCACCTTCTATTCAGGGCAGATGGTAGATTTGTAGACTGTATGAATGTATGTTGCAGGAGTAATCCTCTTTTTTTTTTTTTTTTTTCCTCTAACCCTCCACAGCTGGGATACATACTTCACCTTGTGTGAACTAGTGGAGCAGTAAAATAGCACATCTGCTTTGAGTGAGTCAGATTTGACATTTAATTTACTCTCTCATATTCAATAACTAAATCTGATAACTGAGTTGAAAATAAGAGCAACCAATGACGAACAAACAGAGCATCAGTGACCTGTTCCATGGGCAAACAGATGTTCTTGATTTGCTGAAGAGTCTTATGACAAATACTAAGAAAGCAATAAAAAAAGTTAAATAAGTGTTTGCACTAAACAAGCTTTAAAGAAGACACTGGGACAAAAAAAAAAAAGTTTGTTTTTTTTTTTGTTGTTGCTGTTGTTCAGTTTTGTCTTTGCAATTATATTTTTAAAGTAGAAATGTTTATGTATCTCTTGAAAATTAGCGATAACATGAAATGAACTAATGAAGGCGTTGCATCTAACACCTGTAAGACCTGTGCTAAAGCCTGCTTTTACTGGCTCAGGACATGACTGTTGAAATGCTGACTCTTCAAAATACCAAAATTTATGGAGTTTTAAATCTTTAAAATATTTGTGAAGCACAAAAACCAGTTCTCATTTGAAAAAATATGCTTCAAACAATGCAAAAGTTCAAAGAATTTCAGAAGTCTTGTTTGTGGAAAGGATAAATGAAAGATCATTCCTCTCTCCTGTGACATTTGTTCTCTTTTACTCTAGTGAAGTCTGGCTCCACTGAATTCAGTGAACTTTTTGACAGAAGTGTTTTTTTTACCTACCTTGATGCAAAAATTTCTCATCTAGAATAACTTTTTCAGCAGATATGGCTGAGGCAGATTAGTTGATCCAACACTGACTACTGGGTAGATCTGGAAGCTGAGACAGAGCTCATGTTGGTCACCACTATTTCAACAAAGCTGGTTGTTGAAACTCTGTCTGGTGCAGAATAGAGGAGGCAGAGACACTGAAACAGGGTCTGAAGCTCAAACAACTCCTGCTCATCAAGTATGTGAGCAAACTTCTAAAAGAAAATCACTTTTCACCTGGAGTAAAGAGTTGAAAATAGGAAAAATAAAAAGAAAATAGGAATGCATTTGCAATTTTAATGGGTGGTGTAATGACATTTGAATTTATAGAAGACCACTGTTCTGCTAAGACTTCTTTGATAATAAATCTCTTGTTTAGTGGATCACTTGTGGATTATGACAGTCAATTATCTTTGCTTCACTGATCAATATTTCAATTAACATGTTTGCAATAAAGTTACATTGATTGTTTGTGGATAGTATACTAAGAATAAAACACATTACAGTGAGTTTATAAGTACTTTGAACAAAAACTTCAGGAACAAAATTGCACATTGTGCGTACAAGTCAGGGCATCTCTGTATGGAAAATCTCTCAGAAATTGAAGCCAATTCTACTGTCACTAGATTGGATGTTCTCTTGGTGTGGTTGTCCTGTTCTGTTGGAAATAACTTTTCTCATTAATAACAAATGTAAAATTTGCATAAAGCTGTATCATAGCTAATTTATAGCAGGCTCTTTCATGTGCTAATTCCTAAGGGATGCAAAAACATTTTTGGCTACTATGAAAAGGTGAAATTGTTTAGACCTTGCAGGACTGTGTCACCAGTAATCAAGGCTGATTGCACATTCTTTGGACCTCAGACAACGCATGAATGCTCTCTACTCAGTGACCTGCTGTACTTAATTATTATATCTGTCTCATTGGGAAGTTATTGTGTATGTTTAACCTGAAAATAATCAGAAATATTTTGTTGTATTAGTAAATTAAAAATATTAATGCATTTCACCTTCAGAATTGAGAGCTCATTTTTCTTTTTCAGTACATTTCTGTTTCTTCAGCAAGTGTAATTTGGAAGAAGAAGAGAAATGTTGGACTGATACATTAAAATCAATCATGATAGCAAATTGAATATCCAGAAAGTTCTTTGTATATTCTGGGAAAAAAAAAATCTAAATGATAACAAAATATATTGCAATGGTTAGTACTCATTTGCTGCACTGAAGACAGAAATACACTGTAGCTTAATTTTCCTCACAATTATAAATGGCTCTTAACTGTATTGCCAAGTCCAAACTATACTATGGCTTTAGAGATAACCAGGTTATCTTACACATGCAGCTTAAAATGCATGTGGCAGAAGGGTGTATGACATGCATAAGTCACTGTCCAGAGCCCAGTGTGGTGAATAAATATCTTCCACATCCCACAGAACGTATTTATAATTTTATACTAATGTATGATAAGGAAATTTTTCAAAACAAGTCTAGCAGGATGTTTGAAATCTTACTGTAAGTCAAAGGATTAATTTTTTAAGTATGGGCTACAAATCCCTGTTCCAAGTTTAGGCCCTTCAAGGCTAGGCTCACAGAGACTCCTAGGGCCCAGGAATCTCCTGATCGCAAAGGACACATAGCAAAGGAGGGAAAGCTGCTAGAAACCTCCCTTTTGTTAAGAAGGATTAAAACTTTCAGGGCTGGCATCCATAATGAATTGCTGATCATCTGAGCTGAGAAACAGGAGCTCCAAGGGTGCTAACTTGCTCAGCAAGGGGCATGACTTGGAGGAGAGGAGCTCAGAAGCCCTCTGCAGAGTAGTCTGTTCCCTCAAACAGGACAGGTCTTTTGGGCTACTCATGCACAGCCAAATGAAGTGAGACCTGAGAATGAACCTTGGCCCTTTGGCTTCCAAGCACAGAATGCCCACATCTGCCCTGCACAGCCCTTGGTTCTGCATCTCTGGGAAGCCTGATCTAGTTGAGGATGCCTCTGCTTGCTGCAGAGAGGGTTGGAGTAGATGACCTTTGGAGTTCCCTTCTAGCCCAGACCATTCTGTGATTCTGTGAATCTGTGATCTCTTCCTGATGTCCTGTGGCATCCTCATAGCCCTTGCTCAGAGCTGTTTTAAATCTGCTTTTGTGACGTGAAAGCATCTGAAGTGATACCATTGCAGTGGTGTGAAGCTGAAGGTACACCTTGGGTTCTCTGGGCCATGGTGCAGAGCAGACAGGAATGCCCAGGGGTGCAGAGTTTGCTGGGACAGCAGTGGTGGTGCTATTGGATGGAGGCAGGTCTGGGGGACATTGGAAAAAATAAATATTATGGATGATCTCCAGCCTGGTACCTTGTCCCTCTTATTTACCAGGCAAGAGAATCTAACCCAGAGTGACTGCCTGAAGGTAAGGTTTATCTTGACCTTTTTTCAGCTGTCACCCTGTGTTCATGGAAAGCTTGCTGTTAAAGAGGACTGCTTTGCGAAATTATATCAAACAGGACTTTTTTACTGTATGTCATTGGATTGTATTTTGGTACTAAATCACATCAGCCCCAGAAAGATGTCAGAAAAAAATGGAAAACATGCTGCTGCTGTCATCCTGAGTTTTGTTTACATTTCTTTACATTAAAGCTCTGATTTCTGTAGGAGTTTTGAGATTGATCTTGTTCTTGTCTCTAAAGTTTCAGGAATATATTGTTAGCTACTAAATCAGGTCTTGGTTTTACATGTATTATGTTTACATGTTGTAAAATCATATGGTCTAAAGTATAGTCCTAGGAAAGGATATCAGCACTTAAAGCAATAAGATCATAATTTTCAGTTTAGCTACCCACATTTTGTTATTATTTGTATGTACTAATATTTTATGTTAAACCGAACGTTAAAAGGACACAAAGCTTTGAGAGTCAAGCAGTAAAACATAATTCTGTTGCTTTGGGTTTTTTTTCTGACTTTAATCTGTGCAATTTTAACTAGCTTCCTTTGGGCTTGAGCATTGTGCTCAGTCTTCAGTTAAGAGAACACATACTACTTTTTCATCTTTGCTGATGGACCTCTTCTAAAGTCAGACGCCTGGCATGGATGGTCTGTTAATAAACTCAGTATTTGATTTTATCCTTGTGTTCAGTGAGCATCCAATACCTTATCCATTTTACATTGTGCGAACCTGCTGTAATGCAGAATTATTTGTTTCTTTATGACCATTTCTGTCATGCTTATCATTAGTGTACCCATCTGTTTCACAAGCAGTAATGAACTTAGTGCCATACTCCTTTGCTGCAAAATGGACTATTATTAGTCGCCCTTCTTCAGATAATAAGGTGAAGTGGAGGAATATAAATAGTAACTTTCACTATAAATTTTAGACATTGAGTAAGAAAACAATTGGCAACTATTCCTCAGACTTAATTAGGTCTCACTACAGCCCTCTCTGATGTCAGGTGTGGGTGTGAGAGCTCCATAGTCCTGCAGGACAAATGTACACAGACTCTCTCTTGAGCTGAGCATCCAGCTAAGGGCTGTCAGTAGCTATGGAAGATGGCTTTGGGGTTTTGTGAGGTTAGCTAGGTAAAAGGGCTTGAAAGGAGATGGATGGCTTTTGCCTCCTGACCACAGGGAGTGGTCTGATTGAAATTACCTTGTGTAATTTCCACTATGGTTTTGTATCTGCATCCAGGGCCAGAGGATCTGGGCAGAGCAATTGTAGGGAAATGTTGTCTCAGCTTCCTTTATCCTGGGTTCAAAAACAGAGTAGGCTTAGCATGGACAGAATCCTTGGAAATGCTATTTATCAACTTCTACTTAGCATATGCAATCAGATATAGTCTCAATTATTTATAGCTTGGCTACATTGAGGCATCATATCCCTCCACACACATAGATGCACAACAAAAGGCTTATCCATCACACAGACCATTCAATGCCAAATTTCACTTCCTTGCCTCAAGTCATACTGTTGTAGTAATGACTGCTAAATAGTATGATTGGCAAATAATATATTTTCTACTAACTTTATTATTGGAAATAACTGGACAATTTATGCTGACACTATTTTGGAAAACAGACATGGAAAATTTCAGCTCCAACACTAAGAATCTGGAATAGCTTTGATATACTAAAATGAAAGGTTTCTAATAGGAAGATTTTGGCAGCCTAGCTACAAAGAGCCTTAGCCATCTAGTCTGCAATTGGTTTTCTCAAATTGTGGGTTGCAAATTACCTCTACCCTTAATTCTCCTCAGAGTTGCAATCCCTGGTAAGATACCCAGGAATTTTTTGTTTTTTTTGTGTGGGACATGTCGGCAGAGAGGTTGGGTAGCTCTAGTCTATAGTGTTCACATGAGGATGGGACTGCTAAAAGCATATATGGAAGTATACAAATATAAAATAAAAAATAGAAATGGATTTTGTATAAAATGTACACAATGCATGTAATTGAATTTCTTCTCAGTTTATTAATCTCTGTAGAATCAACAGGAATGCTTCCAGTTGTCAACCAGTGTAGGGTATTTACAGTAGCAATTTTGTCTTGGTTTGGTTTTAATTGTGTGGATTTGTTGTGAGAAAGATGCAGACTGCAATATCATGTTAACATGAGGCCTGTTCACAAGTGAAAACATCGCTATGTACATGTTAGGGCAGATAAGTTATTGACAGAGTACAGGGGAAGTATTATATGGTTATAGTATAAAAGCTGTTTCTTTGTCTTTGCTCAAAGGAATCCCAAGTGCAACAATGCCCTTACTTATTTTATAAGCTTATAATGCTGGCAGCATTTAAACCAAAACAAAACAAAACCCAGACACACATGCACACCCCTTACCCCCCAAAACTAAAGGGCCTTGTCTTTGAAGTGTTTCTTCAGCTTCAGGTAAAGATGATATTTTGTAGGATCCATACAGGAACTCTTTTAACAGCATGGGGTTAAAATGCTCTTATTTTTACATCTTTGGGAAGTGTCAGTCTTTTTCTACCTGTTTATTTCACAGTCAGATTCCAATTACAACCTGCTGCTAGGAAACCTGGCCAAAAAAGTTGAAAGATAGAGAATGGAGGACTTTATTATATAGTGAGGTAACATCAGAATAGTTGGTGTGTGTATGTGGGAGGGGGTGAGAGAGAGCAGCAGCAATGAGGGTTTTTTCATTTTACTTACTAGGCATGACCCAGTGAACTTCTTGTGACTGCGAGCACATTGCAGAAAGCAGGTCTTCACTATGAGCACATTCATTCCCTGACTGAATGTGTCAGGGGAAAATAAAAACCCCAGATTGTTTTGAGTGATAATACAGAATTCATGGAACATGACAAAACTGTAAGACTCAACACCCCAAGGCATGTTTAAGCATGTGGCGGTAGAATTATTAATATTTAAGACTTGAGAGCTCTGGCTAAGAAATTTATCCTAACTAAAAGAACAATCTTTTTGACTGGGAGCTAGCAGTCTATGTTTGTTTCCCTCTCCCTACTGCTGACTGAAGGCAATATGGGGTGTGCTTCATTATACAGGCTCCACCAAGAGCCATTCCTACATCTCTTCACCTTATGTGCTGTGTGAGTCCTACTTAGAGCTGCAGCAGCTAGCAAGCTACTAGTTTTCCTCACCTCTTTTTTTGTCTGACACATTCTATAGGCTGTGTTTCTGCAATTACTTGGCAGACGATAGAGTAGCAGCAGGAGCAGTGCTGTTCAAATGTTCTCTCACTGTGGTCATGGTTAATAAAGCTCC
The DNA here is from genome assembly GCA_013399055.1 of Ramphastos sulfuratus. NCBI lineage: Eukaryota > Metazoa > Chordata > Aves > Piciformes > Ramphastidae > Ramphastos > Ramphastos sulfuratus. Next base: position 13,372 of record WBNM01044727.1, on the reverse strand, counting down.
TGTCTGACCTGTCTTAAATTTTAGCTGTGTTATTACACACTTGGATTCCCCAGGTCTCCAACACCACCCTGTAACCCCCAAATCAGATAGTAACAAATTTCTTATGATTGGATAACAAGAAAGTCACCTGCCTATTAAAAGAAAATGAATCAATCTCTTTTAAGCCTTATTTTCTCAAATTTTAAGCTTTTAAGAGGTCTTTCAACTGTATTTCAGTAATCTCAATCTTGAGGAATTCAAGCAGCTTTTTTAGCCCAAAATAACAACTTGTAAAGATACCTATTTTTCTTAGCAAAACCACATCCACTCTGAAGAGAAACATATTACCTGGAATTGCAATATTGTTTCTCTGAGGCATCATAATGAATTCACATTAGTTTATTATCACTTACATTCAGCCCCAGCACATTATCTAAATGATGCTGGGTAGCTTGCATATCTGAACATTGAAGTCTTACAAGTAGTACCTGCTACTCTGATTCAGAACTTGGATCTTGGATGGCCAAAATGGTCTTTATAATGAATATTTGCTTATTAAAGTGATAAAATCTTAGACAAGGCATTAAAACAATATTGGAACAATAGAAACACAAAACAAAATTTTATGAGAAACAAATATATTTCACTTTGTATTGGAGCACCCACCGCTGTACTGACATCTCCCTGGATGTGAATTTCCTTGCTAACACCGCATCCATGCTGCCGAGAGTAGACTGAAGTGCCTCAAGAGCTGCTTCTGCTTCTGAAGGACTGAAGAGTGCCCAACTATTCTTTTTGTCCCACTGCCTTCCCCAAACTCAAGGACCTGGAGAAGACATAGCTCCACTGTCTGCAGGTTCTGTCTGAGGGGCCAGATAGTCACTGTCTGGCTGTGACTTGTTTTGGGCTGACCTCAACAGGAGACATGCATTCCCTCAGAATTACTCATTTTAGTCACCAAGAGGTTGTCTTTTTATAGCTGCCTGAATGCTCTACTTCTGTTGTCATGCCCTGTGTTGTTTAATGTAATAATTACTGCTGCTGGACTAATGTTGTTGTCACTATATGTGTATAACTACATAACATCATCTACTCAGACAATGTGGAATTTGGTATATTTCATATTTGTAGATATGGTCATTTGCAGTGATGCTGGATGCTTATTTGACCTGCAAACAGTGTAAAAGACAGTCTCCTCACCCAGAAAGTAGTGACAGCTCTTAAGGGAATAGCACAGTATGTGGCACACAAGTGACCCAGGGTGTGATCTTTAAGGAGGCATTGAGTCCAAGAGCAGCATTATTGGAAAACCTCATCAGGACAAAGGTGGGACTTGGGAGTTAATCTTGCAGCATAGGTCGCCATGGTGGGGCAATTACTGCAGCAGGACTGATGATGCTATCTGTAAAATGCCTTGTCTGTAGCTGTGCTGTCTCAACCCCATTTCTGCCCCTTGTGAATGTTATGTATCACTATTGGAGGGAAAGCTTCCTTCAAGAGAAACAGAAGAGACATGCAAATGTGTGCAGGTATGGAAAGCAGCATCAGCCTGCTGGTGGTTAATGCAAGGTGCGCCCAGCATATCTCTGTCTCTCCACCACCTCCTGTCTCCTGCTAGCATCCTGGTGCTGTTCCCAGCATATTCCCAATGCCTCTTGATGCTAGCTGAAATCACTGGAAATACTCCTGTCAACATCGAAAGTATTTTCCTTTTCCAAGTATGTTTTCAAGTGATGTAGCCTCTGAATCTCCATTTTCATCTATTATCTTGCACCTTTTTTAAAGGGATGGGCTGGAAGAGACCCAATATCCTGCCCAAAAACCCAAAGGGCTGTGAAGGATTACTCTCTTCACCAGGTTATACCTTGACTTCACTCAGTCTTAAATTCAGCCTTTTGCACACTCGTTCTCTATCAGCTCTGCTACATTTTGGGAAAAAAGAAAGGATGATTTGCTCCCCAGACATAGCAGAGGCTGTTAATCCCCAGTATGTTTAACACAAAAATGTTTCCATTCATGTAACATGATTTGTACACACACAGGCTGTATAATACACATACATGTTACACACACAGGCTGTATAATACACATACATGTTGAGTATCAGGCCAATTTTCACTTTTTAGCTCCAAAAGGGACTTTCTTGTGAGTAAATCACATGGGATTTTTTTTTTTCAGTGCTTTATTCATAGTGACATCATTTGAGGGGGCACAGAAAGGTGAAAATCAAGAGTCATTTACTATTTATGCTATTTATACAAATACTTCATACTTATTGCTCATAAGGAGCAATTAAAAATGACAAATCACTATTCTAGAAATCAGATACAGACAGACAACTTACTGGACTCCTTCCAAGGTACACTGAGACATGAACCAAAATATGAGTGTAATTACTTTCATTATGTATTCCAATTAATATGAAAACAACTGAGGCTGTAAAGATCGCATCCTGCTGATTTTTACTGACATAAACCTCGATATTATTTATAGGATTGGTTGTCCTCTGCTTACTTGATTAAAACATGGACTAATCAGGCACTGCTTTTCTAGAAATAGTTCTTGAGTATGGTAATTTGCCATCTTCTGAAATTTTCTTTATTTAGCCAAAACATAAGTGCATATTTTAATTCATAGCAATATTTTAAACTTATGTCAGTTTTAGAATCAATGACTTAACTAAGACATTCCTGAAGTATAAGGCCATTTAAAAAAATGCGTCTGAAAGGTATAGTATTTTGTGTGAAGCCATGCTCTGCTTCTGATATGACCAAGATGTTTCATTGTCTGACCACAGTTCTTTTCCAATAAACATAAACAATTATTTTGAGTTGAAAAATATTATGATAATGAACTCAACTTCACCTTCGACATTGCTTCAGTGCGGGAAAGGATAGAGTTGTGGGCATATAACCATTTCTGACTCTGTGTTGTCAACTACTTTAGACATCCTTTTTTGTCTGCAAATGCAGCGCTTTATCTGTCTTTATTATTTGATTCCAAACCTGATTCCTTCTTCCTTTAATGAGGAGCTTCATTTCGGCATATCTGGAGTTTTTCAGAGAAGGAAAAAAAAAAAAAATCTTAAAATATTGCAATGTGATTCGAAATATTAGCTAATTAAGTGCTACTGTATAACACATTTTAATAAAGAAATCTTTAGCTTTCATAAAGGATTGGGACATTAAAAGGAAAAGTTCAGTCACAGGGTGGCCCATGTTGTGAATAGATTGAGGAAAAATCTGTTGTAAAACCTAAGCCCTGGGATTTGAAGCACCCCGAGTTTCTTCCTAGTTATCAGTGTAACCTTATCTGACTTCAGGAGGACCTAGGGGCAGGAGGTGGCCTTTTGCTATTTCCCTTTTTTCTGACCTTAGGCAGTAAGATACATCCACAGATTGATTAGAGAGAGATCAAGTTATTTGTGCAGTGCATGAATATACCATAAGTCCACAGTCCAGGACTTCCTCCCAATGCTTGCTGCTTTACTGGTCTGATAGTTCCCCATCCTGCATTGTGAGGGCACCCCTGCTTTGCCCTTAGGTTTCTGTCTCTGATGCCTGGGCCAGCCAGGTCATCTCCTCCTTTTCATGAGGAGCTCCTCTGGCAGGCCATCATCCCATCCCTCTCCCACTGTTACCATAAGCATACCAGTGTGTGTACACCAGCCAAAGTTTCAAAGTAGCCCAAATATAGTTTTCTTACACATCTCTGCTTTACAGATCGGTGAAACAGGAATTACATTTTCCACGAGATGATGTTTCAGATGATTCTTTGGTTGTTTTTTGTTGGGGTGTGTTGGGTTTTTTTGTTTGTTTGTGGGGGGGTTTGGTTTGATGTTGTGTTTGTTTTTTCTAATAATCACAGTGGAGGCAGCAAGTTAAACAAAGGCATTGCTGTTCTGATGTCTCCTGGGCTGAACGTGCTGCTGACTTCAGATCAGACCAAGAAGCCTTCTCCACCTTTGGGGAAGCTCAGTGAGTGTAGATTTGCAAGAAAATTCAACTCATCGTGTGCGCTTTGATGACCTTACTCTGGGACATTGGTTCTTCCTGAACAAGTACTACCTGCACACTGAAGGCCACTGGAGATAAGGACAACTTGCCTTGGTGGGATGCATGCAGCAGGCCCAGAGCTCTTCTACAGAGAGAAGAATATTGCTTTTTCGCCTACTCCTAATCCCACAGTTTCCCAAACACCAAATTAATTATGTTTGTAATCCTCTCTTCCTCTATCAGTTTAAGGCTTCTCTTCTGACCTTGTTCCTCCCACTTGGCCCCTTCTTCATTGGCATCACGTTCCATTCAGGACTTAATTACTCCACTACTCTTTGTGTTCCCTAGTTTGAAGCCACTTCTTTTTGTTTTGTCATACTCTGGTAAAGCGAATAATCCCCTTGCTTTGAAGGTATTTATATTCTATGATCTTGCCTCCCTTGAGTCTTCTTTTTGGCAGACTGTAGAAAGTGAGTTTCTTCTGCCTAACCTAATTCACTAGATACCTTTTAATGTTGTTTTTTTGCCTGTGTTTTCTGCAGTTTCACAGCACTTCCAAGCTGTGGGGAGCAGAGTGGACCCAGAATGAGGTCCCAGCACGCTTACTCATATAAAGTTTTCTGTACTGTACTAGTTTGTAGTATATTACAAAATAACACTCCTCCCTTCTGTACTTTCTCTCCAACTTTTAATATGAAAGAAAATATCAAGGAAAAGGGACATTCATTAACCTATCAACAATTTGTAGATTTTAAATCTGTGCCTAGTCTGAAAGCTGTAAGACTCACCATGCAAGGCAGTACCAAGACTGGATTATAGTTAAGAGGCCCTTTTGGCTGAGCCTTATCTAAACTGCACTGCCTAAATACATTGATTCTAATGAAGTCATTTGTGGCTTACACTGACTGATTTAAAGCTTTTGTCTTTCATACATAAATCTATTATTCCATATGTAAGGTAGATGGAAAATCTTGCGATTAGCTGCTGTGAGGATACATTAGAGAAGATAACCAGAAGTGCTGAGGCTCCCTTATGTCCTGGATCCCTCTCAGCAAGGGACTGTAATAGTTTAGAGAATGACTTAATTGAGGAAGCTACGGAAGGGATCAGAAAATTTACAGTGGTTTCTGATGTACAGAGGTACTGTCAGCAAACACTAATGTCTCAGCTGGTTTTCCTCCCTCATCATGTCTGTGCTATTTATTTTTAGACTGTGATGGTTTAATCAGTGCCATGCAGGCTAAAAGCTCACATACCTGGAGTTCGTGAAGGGCTACAACTGCAGGTTGCAACAGCCTTATGGCAATGACTGCCATTCAGCCCAGTACAATCCAGTTTTGTTGGAAGTTATTTGTTAAAGGCAAATATTTAGAATCATCCAACATTTCAAATCCCTCTTAGTCTGAGACATCTGACATCTGCTAGTCATGCCTCCAAAAATGAAAAAAAAAACAAACCAACCCAAGTCTGTGCAGAAAAATACCTCACATTCTTTAGTGAGTATCACTGGAAAAATAATCATAAACTTAGAACAATGAATTTTTCTAGAATCCTTCTTTATCTCAGGATACTTTTAGAGCAACACCTTCTTTTTCTTTTTGCTTTAATGTAGTAAGTGCTAATTGCACCCTTTGGGTACCTCTTGGCTGATGTCTAAAACACATTTCAAGATGTTTTCAAATTACCATGAAAAAGTGAAATGAGAGGCTACACACACTCTAACGCAAGCCATTAATAAGTCTCCTCTATCATTTAAGGAAGCTAAATAGTGCTGAGATTTGTTAACTACTAAATATAATTACATCAGCATACAAAATACAATAGGTCCATTCTGCTGCATGAAAAACAAAGGAGACAATATAAAGCCAAGGAGTTTTCTGCATTTAGAAATCTCATAGAGCCCAGGTGATAACTCTGGTCTTGACTTGGCTGTGTGCCACAAGTCTACCCTGTGCCACAGAATCTCACAAAAACTCACGGGTATTAATAATGCTTAATGACTTCAATGGAACTAAGAAAGTTGCTTTCTGTTGCCATTTATAGCAAAGGAGGGCTAAACCAAATAATTAAAATTACGCTGTGATTTCTAGCGTGAATTATGCTTTATTTTGTGGGTTTCTCTATAAGAAATAAGCAGTGTGGATCTGGCCTGGTACTTGCAGGAGAGACTGCCTGGGAATCCCACAAGGTGCAGTGGACATCCTACGAGAAGTCACAGCTAATCATATGATAAGCAGGAAGCTACAGCAGACAAATAAACTGGAAATTACCACTTGCCTGTAACACAGGTCCTCAGGGAACAGGTAAGGAAAAGATGAAGGAAGCACAGCAAGTAAATTAATGTTTGCAAAACAATCCTCTTCCAGGACTGTATCTTATGTCATAAAGCAGTTCAGGCTGCCCACAAGTGTCCCATAGGCTTTGCACAGGCTTCTACACAGGGATGTGCTCAGCTTGAACAAGGTACTCTGAAAGAGATAATAATTCTCAGTCACTCTCTTCTAAAATTACAGACATTTCTAACTGAGCAGGGTTGAAATGGTCTTTGCATGCTAGTCTAAGTAAATTAAGATTTACTGTGGATAATGTACAGTAGCTTTTCCTTATGTACAAGGCTCCCATGGATTCCAAGGCAGTGAGATTAAATTCGACAGCAATGATCTTCTAATTAAAAGACAGTATTAACTTATAAGAACATCTTGATATAATTTTCCTTCCCATCCTCCTCCCGGTCCAAAAAGAATCCCATGAAACCAAAGTTCTCAGTTAAATGCATTTGTTGATATGACATTTGTAAATGGTTTTTCCACCATCCTTCATTTTGAAGATAGCTTTTTCTTAAGATTTCTGTACTGCCTACTCAATTCCTAATCCTGCACAAGAGACACATTAGGTAAAACCAGATATTTCTATCAAACACTACCTGGCACAGTGGAGGAGGACAGAACCATGGGGTTGCAGGTCTGGGATGAAGGGGAATGTGGGGTTGCAGCTCTGCACATCTCGGGGATATCCAATGTCAAAATGCATCTTTGTGCCATTCATAAAAGAATGGGGCAGGGATTCCTGAGCTTTTGCCTTGTCTAGGCAAGAGGTTCATGCATAAGGTGGCTGGGGAGAGTTACTACCTGGAACCTGTGAGCTTTTGGCTGCATTTCACCATAAAGCTGAGTCTGGGGCTCGCATACTGGCAGGAAGCTGAGCACTGGCCTGGCCTCACCCTGTGGTCCCAGTTCAGGGTGTTCACAGGACAAAAAGATCCCAGCTTTTTACAACTAGACTGTGCTTCTGAGGTTTTCTTTTTTTTCTAGGAGGCATTGAACAATTTATTTATTATAAATTAAAAAAAAAAACAAAACAACCAAACAAAGAAACCAAAAATAAAAAAAAAAAAAGCACTTAAGATTTGGTATATAATTTCACAGCAAACATTATGTTTTGATACATTGAATTTCCAGGGAAAGTATGGATGTTTGCATGTCTTAAGCAAGAAGATGGAAACTTGCATGTAGCTGATGTCAGCCTTGAACAGGTTGTTTGGTGCAACAGGAACACATAATTGAAAGTGTCCCTAGCCATGAATCTCAAGAATGCTAAGAACAATGCTAACAGCCAGCATCTGTGATGCAACAGCCCTTAGCTGAACAATTATATGTTTTAGAAACCAATCCCATACATACAGCTGTAAGACTACAAAAGGAAAGAAACAGAACAGGTATTGTATGAAGTGTGTGCTGTGCAGCCTTCTGAGAAGTGGAGAAAACGTGAAGACAAAATACAGCTTTGTAGTCTGTGAATTCTGGTTCTGTCCAAGCAAAGTAACTACTGTTAGTGGCCCTATAAATAAGGATGGGAAATGGACAGCTGAAATATGTGGAAGGAACAATAGCCTAAAAGCTAATTGCTGCTATTTACATATAATTCGGAAAGATAAAATTGTCTGAGAGATATGACAGAGTAATTTACTCCCAGCCTGTGAGTCTAAGCCTTACATGTTTCCCTGCTTGAGAAAAACTTGTGTAGAAAAGTTGAAACTAGAGGTTCATACATTAATTTCTTTCCTGAGTGAAGTCTACCATTTACAGATGGTAGGTAGCTCTTGAGCCTCAGTAGAGACAGATCATAGAATCATAGAATCATAGAATGGTAAGGTTGGAAGGGACCTCAAAGATCATCTAGTTCCAGCCTCCTGCCATAGGCAGGGCCACCTCCCACTAGTACAGGTCACTCAAGGCCTCGTCCAACCTTGGGAGGGAGCATTCACAAACTCCCTGGGCAACGTGTTCCAGTGCCTCACCACCCTCACTGTAAAGAACTTCCTCCTAACATCCAGAGTGTCACTTCCAGATCTCATCCAGAGAGTCACTTTTCCCCTGCACTGGGCTCAGATCCTTCACCACAGCTTGCAAGTGAGCACGCATGACTGTTATGTACTAGCAAGAACTCCCCAAAACCTTCTGGAGAGGAACTTTGTGGTTCATAGTGCCTGATTGTATGTTGCAACTGTCTCCTCACAGGAGGAGGGCATGGCTGAAGGCTCATGAGGCAGAGTTGTGTTCAACACTAGTTCGTCAGCCTGAATTGCTGGATCTCTGCCTTGTCTTACAAAAGCAGAGGACAGCATCTCCTGCCTTAGCAGTAGATCCCAATAATAGGGAACACTTCTGTAACTGGAAGTAGTAATTAAACTCAGTAGTGGCAGTGTCACATAGCAGGAAGTTTAATAGCTCAAAAGTTAGAACAGTAAAAGTAATTGTCAGTCACACAAAAGCACACATCAAAATGTATTTTTTTAAACTAAAGCAATTAATCTAAAATCAACAAGATAGAAAAAAATAATTGAATCTATAGCATTGAGTGAACTGAAGTATTGTCACTACTATCAAGTATCATACGGTCATAGGACAGTTCAGGCTGAAAGAACCCCAGGAGATCACTAATCCAACCTCCTGCTCAAAGCAGGGTCACGTCTGAACCCGGAGCAGGTTGCTCAAGGATTTTTCCAGTGGTCTAACAGGTGCTGAGAAATGGGGGATAATCCCTTCCCTCAATATACTGGCTGCTGCAGCCCAAGAGTGCTCCAAATAACCTTTTTCTCCATCACATGCCCAGATGTATACTCTAAGAAAACACCAACCTCACCTGTGTCTGTGTCTGCTTTCACAATACACTCTCACTCAGACAGCACTGGACCCTTGCTTAACTTGTTCAACCTTTTGTCATTAATATAGTGCCTGAAGCTTTTCTTGATGCCCTTGACACCCCTTGCAAGTCTGTGAATTCCAGGTGAGTTTTGGGTTTCCTGGAATTATGGGACAATGAATAATGGTACAAGCTGGAACACAGGAGGTTCCACTTCAACACAAGGAGACAGTTCTTTACTGTGACAAAGCACTGGAACATGCTGCCCAGAGAGGTTGTGGAGGCTCCTTCTCTGGAGACTTTTAACACCTTCCTGGTTTCATTCCTCTGCAGCCTGCCCTAGGTGATCCTGCTTTGGCAGGGAGGTAGGACTCAATGATCCCTGGAGGTCCCTTCCAACCCCTAACATTCTATGATTTTTGTGATTCTGGACAATATTTTAAAGTCCTCCTTTATAACCTGTCCTTCTTCTACCTTCTGCATGCTACTATTCTGCATTGGAGCTTTGCCGTGAGTGAAGCCAGTTACTCCTATACCCACCTGTGCTTGGAGAGTGCTGTCCTTAAAAGCTTGACAGCTCTTTTGAACATCATTCAGAGCTGCCTCATGGGATCAGATCTGCTAATTTACTGAACAACCAGCAGGCATCTCACCTGGAGTTGAGGGCCTGTGCTGTGATCTACTCCATTCTCACTCCTCAAGGGATATTGTACCCCACTGTTGAGTGGTCACTACAAGCATGGATACCACTGACTGTCATGTCCCCAGATAACTTTTCCTTATCAGTGAATAACAGATGTTGGGGAGCATCACCTTGTTTGGTCCACTCAGTATCTTTGTAAAGAAATTCTCCCTTGTTCCAAAGCAAAACATTAAAACTAGGGATTGAAACAATAAAAATATGAATGAGATTTTTAAATTAGCATTCAATAAACCATTGTCTGTATTTCAAGCCATCTCTGAATTTGATCACAAGCCTATTTTAAAATGCCAATTTTTGTGTTAAAGGAACAGATTGTAAGGAATAGAGTAGAAGAACAGACCATTTTAAACAGTGCCTTACTGCCAGAGTTACTGAAAGTTAACTTTCAGCTATTGAAAGTTCAGAAAGAAACACAAAAAGATACATGAGTTGTCTTCCGGAATGTGAGAACAACCTATAAGGTCAAATGACATCTCTGTCACCTAATGGTGAATCTAATAGTGATCAATAGTGGATCAATAGTGGTTTGAGTTTTAGAATACAAATGAAGGATGCTGTTGTGTGGAACACCCTCTGGTACTCCAGGACACCATCTCATATTCAGAAGTTGTCTTGTTTGGGTCACAAATTGCACCTAAACAATGCTGAACAATCCTGGTAATCCCATCCTTTACACACTCATCTAATTTCCTTTAAAGCTCATTTATAACTTTGGTGACAATAGCAGGAAATGATGAACTATTCCCTGTTCACCTTCTTCCCACCGTATACAGTCCTCATAGATCCCCATCAAAGCAGCTCCCGAGCATTTTCTTTCTTGATGAACTTCCCTTGGGATACACTTCATATGTCCATCTGTCTCTTATCCCCTTCCCACATGTTTCTCCCACAAACAACAGTTTGAGAACTGTTTATAAAACAGTCCACAGATCTCCTGGCAGACTCTTAAGCAAGAGTCTGTGTTTTGGAAACCGTATTTCTTTAAGAAGTATAGTTTCGCTTTTATTTGATTATGTCCATTTGCTCAGTGTGGTTAGCTAGCACTTTACAACAGCTATATTTCTTCATCTAGAAAGACAGGAGGGACTCTGATGCAACATTTGGAAATGGGAATGGGAGAAAGATGTCAGGAATGGTCTTGACCAAGGTCTTTTGCATGGTATGTACGTAGAAGGCACCCCACATCCTATGTCAAGGCATCATGAAGGTCATCCCTGCCACTCTGAAATTCAGGTGGGAGGCTTTGAAGGAGGAATTGGAGTTTGTCAGGGAGAGACAGGGCAGGGGCTCTGGGTCGTTTAGTCCCAGTGTGCAGCAATTTGTCCCCTGGGCTGTGGGCATCCTACTAGAACACAGCCCCACTCACTGCCCTAGCTGCTTTATGCTCTCAGGAGCTGAATTTGTGCCTGTCATGTGACTGCCCTTTACCCCGGTATGTGACATGGGGCAGGAAGGAGCTCCTTTGCCATGTCAGGATCAGAGCTTACTTTGGCAGTAACTCCTCCAGTCATTCAGTTCAGAGCCGCGAGTGTTGTCCTTATAAAACAAACTCCTTCCCCTGCCTTTCATCCTCTCTCCCATAAACACAAAACTCACCGAACAAAGACATTATTCTAAATATAGCTGGAGCAGCACAGCATCTTGTCTTTTCTTTACAGTGGCCAATAATGGTGACTGAGATTAAAAGAGGAAAGAGAAAAAAGACAATGCTATTGATTCTTTCCTTGGTGACATTCAGTTTTAGTCTAGGCTTTGGAAAACCTTTCCTCAAATACTTTATGGCTATCTAACTTATATCTCAGTTTTGATTCTGAGCAGAAGACTTCACTGTCAGAGACATGTTTGCAATTTGTGGGTGGAGAGAACCAATGGGATGCTTCTTCAGATACAGCCTCTGAATTTTCAGTTTAAAGAGTCATACATTTTTTAATTTTTTTTTTTTAAAGTAGTGCAGTAAAATAAATCAACACTTACTTTTTCTTTTCCACAAATAAAGCCTTTTGTTTCCTGGTAGCTCCATTGCTGTAGCACACCACTTAGCTGGATAGTTCTCTTTCTAGCTGTTTTCACATCACCGTAAAAGGAGTAACCTGAAGGTAATTAACAAAGTTGATGTGCATTTCCTTTGGCAGCAGTGTCAATATTTTGAAGACTTTTACCTTTCTTTTGGTTTAACCATTTAGCACATTGTTTCAGTTTTCTTTAGTTCTTTAGATTTTTTTTCCTCCTATCTACCCAGACTTCTCTGCTAATAGCTGCAAGCCTTAACTGCGTAAAATTAAAAAGGGAAAAACACAAAGCATTGGTTTTGTGAAGTGCAGATAACATACCGGAGGTAACAACATTTACCTATGACTTTCTCCACCATAGTCTCTTCCAGAGTATGCTGAATATGTGCAGACAAGCAATCTGTGTAAGATTTCTGTAAGTGCTCGGCATAGTATTTCTCACTAGATCCTCAGCTGATTAAAGTTGGCATTAGTGCGTAGACTAAAATGGTTTCAGTTATGTACACCAAACTCATGTTTATCTAAGATTTCAACAAAGTGTAAAGATGGTTGAAGATCATGAGCTCTTCTAATTGAGAGCCCAGTTGTTCCTATGTGAGTGATAAACATTTTAAAGCTGGTTGAAACTGCTATGCAGTGAGATGCTTTTCACTTGGGGAATCTAAAAATCCTGTCCAGAAAAGCTTCCAGCATATATTGACTCTCTTTGGTACTCTGTGGAAAGAATTAATATCATACAGGAAAGTCAGAAGGTTTCAGAGGAAAAAAAAAAAAAAATTAAAAAATCCGTATTTATTTCAGGAAAGTCAGGTGGGAAATTAGAATTAGATTTAAAATAAATTTTCATGTGAACTCTTCAGTTACAAAACTCATCAGTGAAAGAAACTGACAAATATTTAACATGTTCTTTCTGGAGGCAGCATTTCAGATGATGGTACTTTATTTCAGAATTTATCAGCTCAGAATTACAGTTCCTATGTATAATCAACAAAGTGTATTGTTGCTCTTTAATATGATTCTGTTTTAACTACATTTTGATGAATACTAATAGGAATACCGTGGGAAATTTTCTCTAGAGATGTCTCTCTATATATCTGTATTCCATATTTGTCTTACAATGTCAGATTGAATAGAGTTAAATCCTATTTCAGAACTCTATGGATACACTTATTTTCATTTGTGATTTTAAAATATTGATGACTTCTGTTTTCAATTTTTTTTAAAGTGATAAATCAAATTTGCATTCCTTAGTTCATAGTACATCTTCATCTCTAATACTAAGTTGGTAAATTATTAACTAGAATAGTTATGTTAACTAGAGTAAATAAGGTATACATTTCTGTTACATATTATCTAATTGCATTTACTTTATGGTATCCAAATTACACGGACTACTTTTTTTCACCTTCAAGATATACACAACACTTAGTTTCCACTTTGTTTTGTTTTAGGTACTGAGTAACTATTCCAGATTTTTATTCTTTCACTCCTCTGTTTCTTGGTGAGTACGTTTTCCTCTCAAAACCACGCTCATCTGTTTTTGG
>WBNM01044726.1:39834-70728 GCA_013399055.1 Ramphastos sulfuratus | reverse complement strand
TCATGTTTAGGTGGGTGTCAATTTTTAATCAGCAGGAAGGTACCAGTTTGGAAGGAAATTTTCTTCTGCTTCTTTCTACTCATCATCTTTCAGCTCTTTGACTGTGTTGCAAGGTCAGGGACATTTACTCTGGATTAGACCAATATATTAGAATCATAGAATGGTAATGTTGGAAGGGACCTCAAGAATCATCTAGTTCCAACCCCCTGCCATAGGCAGGGACACCTCCCACTAGTACAGGTCACTCAAGGCCTTGTCCAACCTGGCCTTGAACACCTCCAGGGAGGGAGCAGCCACAACCTCCCTGGGCAACCTGTTCCAGTGCCTCACCACCCTCACTGGAAAGAACTTCCTCCTAACATCCAGTTTCAATCTCCCCTCTGCCAGGGGAGATTGTCTTTGCAAGACCTTGAAATAGTGAACTGAGAGGATAGCACCAGGGTCCTGGGCTAAAGCAAGGAAGCTTCAGCTCATTATCTTTACTGAGAAGAAGCTATATGGAATGATAGCCTATCTTCTGGTTGCACATGGGCCCCACTAAGCACAGTAGTTGTTATTTACATCACAGTAGCTAGGCAGCCAAATGGATATTGGACTCAAATTGTGATAGACTCTAGAAATGCAAGCATTTGTTAAATGATTGTTCTCCTGTAGAATTAGTTATGTTGATCCAAGAAAATATCTCAGTTTTTCCGACTGGGACAGCAGCTAATGAAGTAATTTGTTGACAGCTGAAATTTCAGCAATGGTAAGAACTGAAATCAGTTCCCTGCAGTCCCTGCCTAATGTTTTTTTTTCTCACAGGACTCTCTTAATTTCCCACAAACTTCAAGATTGGGCACATACTTAAAATGAATTCGACCTGCACCTGTAATGGAATTGGTGGGCATTTCAGCACAGAAAATATTAATCTCCAGGGATTCTGTTTTGAACAGGGCCTTGTAGTATCTTACAAATGCAAACACTAATGTTATTAGTCCAAGTATATGAGGCTGTAAATGAGAGGAAATAAATCTTCCTTGACCCATAAACCAGAAGGATTCCCACTCTGCAGCTCCTAGGGGAAGGCAATAGCCAGAGGTGGCTTTATCAGGGTGGAAGTTCATGGGTTAAACAGTCAACAGCATCTCCCTTCCAAGGATCCTGCACTCCAAACCACTAGCCTCTGCCACCACCAGCTCTTCACCCACAGCAGGGCTCTTTCAGTCCCTCATACAGCACTCCCTGAGGAAACTCCAGGGTTTCTATGCTGGCAGAGGGGCCACACTTTCCTGTGCACTTCCCTTGGTACTTGCTGTTCCACGTTCATCTAGGCAGGAGTTGTACAGTGTTGCAGGCGCTGCCAAACCTGCACTTCTTCCCTCTGGGTGTCATCATTACCTTTTCTAAGGGGGTTTGGCAAAGCCCTCTGGGACCATGCAGCTGAGGAGCTGAGTGGGTGACGGACACCCTGTCTCAGACATGCACATAAAGTGAAAGGCTTTACGTGTCACTGTCTGAAACTGAAGAAATAGCTTCATCAGTTGATTTTCAATATAATTACAGAGCAAGCATGTGTCACCTTCTCTGGTGAGCACCAGAACCTACTTGCAGCATTATTAGTATCTGTGTAGGATTGATTGCTGTCTGCTGGGGCAATCATCTTGCTTTACTTTAGTAACATAAGACAGTTTGATGGTAGCATAGTTTCTGTTGATGTTTGTTGTTACTGGCTATGCTGCCTGGTTTTGATACCTGCCCTGGTTTGAGCTAGAACAGAACTAATTCTGTTCAGTGATTTGACTTCTCAGCGATGGCACTTTCTGAAGTTAACAGCAAGTTTTCACAGACACTGACTGCTTCTAACAGTGATAATGCTGATGGTTAGAGTTACTATTAAGGGATGGGTTGCAGAAAGGCTCTTGCTTATATGTGCACCTGCGCAGACCAAGGTCACCACTAAACCTTGTGCCCCATGTTGGGGTGCATTAAGAAGTGACACCTGCTGGGAGGAATGGACAGGACAGGTGACCCTAAACTGATCAGTAAGGGATTCCATTTAATCTACATCATATTCAGCATACAGCTGAGGGTTCACAGGGGTCAAGCCTCTTCTTCAATGGCTGACATCCAAGCAGGACTATTCTGCCTTTGATTCCCAGTCCTGCCATTCCTGAATCTAGTCCTAGAATGCAGCTCCTGAATCTGGTTCCTGTCTGCTGCTGAGTCCGATGCCTGCCCCAGCATCAGTGGTGATAGTGATGTAACTGCCATCAGGAGGTTGGGGTTGTATATATTTGCATATATTTCATTTTATCATCATTATTTTCACTAAAATTATTTTAGTTTCCTTCTGTAATCCATCAGCCTCTCTCCTTTATTCTCTTTCAATTCCCTTTGGGAAGAGAGGGGGGTTCAAAGAGAGCATCTTTTGCTTGTTTAATGGCTGGCCCAGCCCTAACACTTGACGATGCCATAAAACACAACATTGCATGTCCTCCTGGGGGAAGAGAAAGGGGAAGAAAGAGGCTGGTAGCAGAAAGGCAGGCAGAGGAGGAGAGGAGGAAAAGTTGTTGGGCACTCACCCGATCTGCTATTTGGAGTGAATGATAATTTCTTAGTACAGCAAAGCTGGCAGCAGTGCTTTTGCTATCAGGGTTTTTACCATGCTGCTGTGCTTATCTCTCGGCATGACCACTGAAATCTGTGAGCTCACACTATGAGCTGTGGTGTCCTGTCAGCTTTCAAATTGTTTCCGACAGGCTACAAAAACAATTGGGCCCTCACTTTGGCTGCTTTTACACTAGTTGAAGTCTAATTTATAAGATAGATCATTCGCTCCACTGCTTCTGTCCTTGATACTTTTGAAGCTATGGCTGGTGTTGGTGACTTTTGTTTCATGATTCTTGCATCTTCTGTGGGAGTTTTTCAGTTGGTTTTTCAGTTGTTGTTGTTTTTTCCAGCTCATATCCCTGTTTTCTCTGCACAACTTCTTTATCCAAATGCAGTATTTCTATGCAAATAGGTAATTTATTATTCCTATCAGCTTTGACCTTCACAATGCATCACAACCTGCCTTGGCTGAGATATATTTAATACTCTTCAGAAAGCTCTCCAGTTAGACTTTAATAGTATTTGTTTTACCTTTGTGCATGAAATAACAGAAAGCTTGTTTTATCTTTAGGCCACTGGGCAATGTTCAATTAATACAAGGGACTNCTCACACTGCAGGCTATGTTGAGGTTTTCATCAACCCAGACCCCCAGGTCCTTTTCTTCAGGAATATTACAGTATCCATTAAAAACCACAGCATTTCTGAGCTCTTCCAGAGTTTTAAGCCAATTTTTTTGTTATATCAAGTATCAAATTGAAATACTTCTTAATTTCTAGAGACATACAGAGTGAGACTGGGCTTAAATTAACTGGGATGCTCTGTTCCCACCTAAATGCCTTTGAAAAATCTGACCTCTGGCTGTAGGATAGGGCATAAAAATTAGATATTCTTTGTGTCCTTCTGTCTCTAGATCATGATACCTAAAATGGGTTACATTTTTATGACTGCTTAAAATGTTCTCACTGCAGCATGCCCTATTGCTTTCCTGGTGATGTTATAGGAACATTTGGCATGGCAGATAGTTGGGGAGAGACATCCATGTAGGTAAACCAACTTCGTTGATATTGACTGGTCAGGCATTGGAATGGGCTGCCCAGGGAGGTGGTGAAGTCACCAACCCTGGATGTGTATAAGAGTCGTTTGGATGTGGTGCTTGGGGACATGGTTTAGGGTGCACCTTGCAGAGTAAGGTTATGGGTTGGACTTGGTGACCCTGAGGGTCTTTTCCAACTGGAATGTTTCTGTGGTTCTGTGATATTCCATCCTTTCCAAACCTTTGCTCCTCTACTTTATAAAAATCACAAAGTGCATCCAAAATCCACAGGGCTGAATTCTTTGTACATTGTATCTGTCAGTCACTGTGCAGCTGTAGCATCATAGAATCACAGAATGGTTTAGTTTGGAAGGGACCTCAAAGATCATCTAGTTCCAACCCCCTGCCATAGGCAGGGACACCTCCCACTAGAACAAGTCACTCACAGAAGTCGTATTGACTTCTGATCTTGCAACACTGAACCCCAGATTTAAATGAAACATCCCAGCAGCCTTCATGCAGCTCTTGGCATGTGGAAAGGTGGGTGGAAAGAGCACTGTGATCAAACCCAGAAGGTGGAGCAGGGTTCTGTGATTCTGTGAGGTTTCATCTCTCTTCCTATGTTTGCTTTGTGGTTTTCCAGGACTTAGAACTCCACAGAGTGCCTTGTTATGCTCGATGGATTGCTGCTGTAGTCTGATGTTGATCTGAAATTTCTGTCCATAAAAGAAGGACTATGTTACCAAGCACTTTAACAGAGTGCAGGGACAATTTTTTTTTATGAAAAGCATCACATAACATGCAGCTATTATTAAATGTGAAGTGCTCTTGGCCCAGCTCTAAAATCAATGTGAAGATGCAGGAGCTTGAATTCACTCCGTGTTAAAAAACTTCCCTATAACATGACCATAGTTTTTAGTGCTCAGTGAGAGGAAATCTGAAGTACAGAGGATGCCATGAAGATGCTGTTTGGGTTTTTTTTTGGCAAATATGGTACAGCTCCACCATGCCAAGGCCATTTCTTTCATTGGCAAAACTGTTTCATGTGAGAGATGTGGAATTTTTGTTTCCAGACTTCTCTGTCTCTGATCTCTCTGACTGGTTCCAAGGTGACAGACGACTGGGTGGCAGAATATGTGATGGATAGCTTGATTATTTTAAGAATTAAATATGTAATGAAGAGCTGGAAAGGTTCCATGTAAGTCTCATTTTCACCCTGGTTAAATATGGTGTGCATAATTAATTTTCAAATATGAAAGGGCTCCAGCAAGAAAAGAAATGAAAGAAAGTTGAAGAGATTGTGAATATTTTATTAAGACGTCACTCATTCAAAACTCATTAAAGTACATAGTCCAGGAGTAATCATCTCCTATAAAGGTAAATGCAGAAGTGCTTATTTTCTTGGCAGATTATGCAGTTATTGTTGAACATAACTGTTTAGTATCATCTACAAACCCAACCCAAGCTTGTCTGTCCCTGGCAGAGGCCATCAGAAGGTGAAAAGTCAAGGCCATCTGTGGGGAGGTCAAAAGGAGAGCAACTTTGTAGGAAGGGAGACTTTGTTCTCCAGGTCAATACAGAAGTTTCTTTAACAGTAAAGTCACTTTTCCTCAGCCAGAGAGGACCAATCTTGTCTACCTGGAGTCACCAGCTCAGAGCCCTGACCTAACAAAAACAGATTCTTCTACCTGGAGCCACCAGCTCAGAGCCCTGACCTAACAAAAACAGATTCTTCAGCACCCAGTGGAGTGATGCAAACATCTTTGGGAAGATTTTGACCTGCCTGTATTATTCAAGTATCTTGTGCACAGACCAGTAAACTTCTTTCTCCTTCTCTAACCACTGTCAACCAAGGATAAAGGAATAGCTTTGTGTTCCCATGCTGGCTGATGCCTCAGGACACTAATCCCAGCAGTGACCTTTTCCTATTTAAGAACATCATTTCCTCTGTTTGTTCTTCACCTGGATGTATCTGGAGACTGTGCTTTCCTCATTTGTTTTGAGACCATTGCTCACATAGCAACTGGTTAGAGAGGGAAATGGCACAATGCTCTGCCACAGGTTTGGACTTAACAGAGCTGATGAAAACTTAGACATTCACCTGGAAGGAAATTCCATTACTTCATAATTTATGTGTTCTAAATTACAATATTAAAAGTGCATCCCTATGCTTTTATGTATTTTTTTTTTTTTACAAAATTATCAAGGTGTTTTTAATGATGATCAACTAAATATTCCATTGAAATTTGTTGAACCAAACGTGTCCTGGGCTCCATCAAGAGAAGCATTGCCAGCAGGGCAAGGGAAGGGATTCTCCCCCTTTTACTCTGCTCTCATCAGACCCCACCTGGAGTACTCTGGGCAGTTCTGGAGCCCCCAGCACAGGAAGGACATTGAACTATTGGAGTGAGTCCAGAGGAGGGCCACAAAGATGCTCAGAGGGCTGGAACACCTCTGCTATGAGGACAGACTGAGAGAGTTGGGGCTCTGCAGCCTGGAGAAGAGAAGACTTCAAGAAGACCTTGTAGTGGCCTTCCAGTATCCAAAGGGGGCCTACAGAAAGGCTGGGGAGGGACTATTGACAAGGTCTTGTAATGACAGGACAAGGAGTAATGGGTTTAAACTGGCAAAGGGGAGATTTAGACTGGATGTTAGGAAGAAGTTGTTTCCAGTGAGGGTGGTGAGGCACTGGCACAGGTTGCCCAGGGAGGTTGTGGCTGCTCCCTCCCTGGAGGTGTTCAGGGCCAGGTTGGACGAGGCCTTGAGTGACCTGTACTAGTGGGAGGTGTCCCTGCCTATGTCAGGGGGTTGGAACTAGATGATCTTTGAGGTCCCTTCCAACCTAAACCATTCTATGATTCTACAAAATGTGCATATTCCCTTTTGTTCAATATACATCTGAGCTGTTTGAATGGCACAGATGGGCACAGTGGATCCTTGTTCTTTCCAAAAGGAAAGAGGTAATTTTGTTAGACCAAACCCTCCAGATACTTATATTTAAACATGAGCTGATAGAAGCTAGTGGATGGAAGGGAGACCATGAGCCAGCAGTGTGCTCTGGTGGCCAAGAAAGCCAATGTCATTCTGGGGTGTATTAGAAGGGCTGTGGTTAAAGGTTCTCCTGCCCCTCTACTCTGCCCTGGTGAGGCTGCATCTGGAACATTGTGGCCAGTTCCAGGTCCCTTAGTTCAAGAAGGACCTCAAGGAACTGCATGAGAGAGTCCAGGATGGAGCCACAAAAACGATTAAGGGAATGGAACATCTTCCTTACTAGGAGAGGCTGAGGCAGCTGGGGCTCTGCTGCTTGGAGAGGAGGAGTGTGAGGGGTGACTTCATTAATGTTTATAAATATGTAAAGGATGAATGCCATGAGGCTGGAGCCAGGCTCTGCTCAGTGATGCCCAGTGACAGGACAAGGGGCAATGGGTGGAAGTTGAGGCATAGGAAGAGTCATGTAAACATGAGGAGGAATTTTTTCACTGTGAGGGTGACAGAACACCGGAACAGGCTGCCCAGGGTGGGTTGTGGAGTCTTCCTCTCTGGAGATGTTCAAGACCCACCTGGATGCATTCCTGTGTGATCTGCTATAGGTGATCCTGGACTGGATGACCTTTGGAGGTCCCTTCCAGCCCCTGACATTCTGTGATTCCATACCTCTCCACATGATAAAATAAGGGCTTTTAAAAAACTGTTTTCCTTTCAAAAAAATACCAAGGAAATCTTGGCTAGTTCTATAACTTAATTTGTGAGCAATATGATTCATAGTTAGAGAATGCTTTGAAGATGCAAAGCATAATGTAAACGCTACGAAATAATAATTATTATAATTAGAATATTATTAACAATGGGAGGAGAGAAGATGAAACAACGGACTTCCTTTTGAAATCCACTCACATGAACTGAGGCTGAGGACATATATTAAACCTATTGCCATTCCACTGCTGAAGAAACATCCTTGCTCCTGCATGCAGCCTTCTGATTCTGATGCTCGTCCTGACTCTTTAGCATGAATCAGGTATGAGCAGGGAAGCCTCGCGCAAGAAGAAGAAATGGGTGTAGCAACAGAGGCACTGCTGCATTCTTGCTGCCAAGGAGGACTGCTTTTCCTCTCAGTTACCCAGTCATGGCTGCCTACCAGCTTTCTAGATATGCAATTGAAGAGTCTCAGCTTC
Source organism: Ramphastos sulfuratus (assembly GCA_013399055.1). Classification (NCBI taxonomy): domain Eukaryota; kingdom Metazoa; phylum Chordata; class Aves; order Piciformes; family Ramphastidae; genus Ramphastos; species Ramphastos sulfuratus. The sequence continues at coordinate 62,930 of WBNM01044726.1, read as the reverse complement.
TCAGTGCAGCTAAAAGCAACATCCTGGTCCATCTGAAAAGTTAATACTGGATGTTGAATTTTCCCTATGTTATTTGTTCTCACTTGACACTGTAGACATGAGCTCTTCAAGAGTCCTTTCTTCTTTGCTTTTCTGAGTTATTTGGTCTTTTAAGAAGCACCACTGGTTGCTATGATTATTATTTACTAATTTTATTTGCTGTACTCTTTAGAAGTTCTATTCAAGCGCAGAACTCCACCATGCTAGGTGCTGGCTGGCTTTCACTTAGTATTCCACCAAAACCCAGATTAATTCAGAATTATTTTCAGATGGCAAGAAAAACTCATCTTTATTACCTTGCTAAAATAAGGTTTCAATTTCAAATAAGGGGAAGCAGTAATATCTCATTCCCTGGCAATCACTGTCAGCCTAACTATTAAGGGCTCCCTAACTTTGGCTGTTAACCATATCTATATGAAGTTCCTGGTTGGAACTGAGTTTCTTCTGAACACTGCTGCCTGAAGAAGGCAACTTCATTAAAAAATGTGTGCTGGAAAATACTTCACTGGCTCCTATTAGTCCCAGCTTACCCCATTTTGTGTAGACAACTGTGACTGCATGAAATATGGTCCCCGCGATAGTCAATGGCAGCCTCAACATCAACTTCAATGGGCTATGATTTCACCACAGAGGCTTATTGTGTCATATAGACCAGATGCTCATTGTCTGTGGCTGATGGAGAGAGATCCAAGCTGGGTGTGGTGGGCCCAGAGGAGACAAAACTGGAACACAGTTGGTCCAATGGCTGGCATGGCCTTGGTGCTTTTACTTTAGTAAGTGTGCTTGCAGCCCATGACAATCCGTGGCTCCATACATCACAACAGGAACTGCATCTAGGAAAGCAAACTGAGGTTAGAGTTGTTCTGAAGCTGTGTTATTTGTGAGGCAATCTGGATGGGCAGTTTCTCTGGTATGTGTGTGACTGTTTAAGCTCTCATTTTATTTCTTTGTCCTTACTAGCCTTTTTCTGCTCCTGCTGAAGTGAATAGTGAAGCTTGTGTTGGGTTCCCAGGCTCCAAAGGCAAACTCCCATCTTCCCAATGAGCATCATGTGTAGAAATTTGGGTCCACTTCAGTCAAATATTTGTTAGTGTCAGTAATTCCTGCTATGGCATCTGGTTTATTGCTTTGTATCTCCAGATATTACTGAATAGGATCAAATGATCAATCTATTTTTTGATCCTCCACATATTTGTCTAGCATTTCTGATGTACTTCTCTATGAAATATCTTATTTTTTGGCATACAGTAAACTTTACCTAAAATTATGGGTTTAGCATTAGGTATATTAGTCTTATATAAAGAAAACAAATCTTCAAATGTGCCTTTTGTTGCCATTTGCTTTTTATTCCCATTCACTGCAGTTCAGGGAAATCTTCTGTTCCTTAGAATATTTTAACACATACTAAACTCTTCACAGTCACTTGACCACAAATATTTATTTACTGATTCTGTTGACTGGGAGTAGTCACTAAATCCAGTTTGCTCTCCTACAGCAGTTCAGGGAAGTATTCTGTTCTTTAGAATATTTAACACACACTAAACTTCCCAGAGTCACTTGACTGCAAATACTTATTCACTTATTCTGTTGACTGGAAGTAGTCACTGAATCCAGCTTGCTCTCCTAGAGCTATGTGGACTTTATTGTTAAAAAACCAACCAAACAAAAAAAAAATCATAATGTTGCCAGTAAATAAAATAATCACAGATTCACAGAACATTAGAGGCTGAAAGGGACCTCCAGAGATCATCGAGTCCAACTCCCCTGCCAAGGCAGGATCCCCTAGGGTAGTTCACACAGGAATTCATCCAGGTGGGACTTAAAAGTCTCTAGAGGAGACTTCACAACCTCTCTGGGCAGCCTGTTGCAGTGCTCTGTCACCCTCACTCTAAAGAAGCTTCTCCTCGTGTCAAGGTGAAACCTTTTATGTTCCAGTTTGTACCCATTGCTCCTTGGCTTATTGCTGCTGACCACTGAAAAGAGATTGGCCCCATCCACTTGACACCCATCCCTCAGATATTTGTACCCATTGATCTCCTCTCAGTCTATTTCAGACTAAACAGCCCCAGGGCTCTCAATCTCTCTCCATAGGGGAGATGCTCAAGTCTCCCAATCATCTTTGTAGCTTTCTGCTGGAGTCTTTCTAGCGGGTCCCTGTCTCTCCTGAACTGAGGAGCCCAAAACTGGACACAGTATTCCATGTGTGGTCTCAGTAGGGCAGAATAGAGGGGGGAAAGAACCTGTATCTGCACAAGGAACTAATTTCTCAAGCAGTGAGACAGTGCCATTTTTAGAGCAATACCATCTGCAGCCATATCAGCAGAAGACTGTGCAGCCACTGGCTCTTGATAAGATGGAGATCAGTGACTCCCTGAGTCAAGGTCACAGATGATAAAGTGCCCAAGGCCCAGAAGCAGGGACAGAAGGCCTAAACATCAGATCAGTTTTTCTGTCTTTCAATAGCAAAATAATTTCAATATTTATCTTTCTTTTCTGCCAGAGCCCGCGAGGTCCTCAGAGGGTAAGAAGTCACTCAAGTTGTCACCTTCATCAGTTTTAAATCATTCCAAGAGATTCAAATTGCTTCCTAACAGAGACCCCTCCTGAGATTTGTTTGTATTTTGCTGAATAATAATAAGAGATTCTTTTTTTAAGCTTTCCACTTGACGGGGGTGGGGCTAACATCTTCTGTTCTCTTTGCCCAGTGACTTTTGAAAGAACATGTGGTACCTTACCTTTGGAACATGAAAATGAAAGAGAATCTCTTATTCTGCAGGGAATTTGAAACCAAGGTATTGCAAATTGAAAACATAGCATCTTGAGAAGATTTGCTGATGTGAGACTATTCTAAAACATCATCTTTACAGATCTTGGCTCATGGCAGGAGTAGTTTCTCTACAACTACTGATCTGTTCCAACGATGCTTCTAGTCTGCTTGGTGGTTTGCTGTCTTTATATTTAAAATACTCAGATTGTGCCCAGTCCTGACAGGATGCTTTTTAAGAATTCAGTTGACATTTTTGACTAAATATGGTCTTCAGGACTGTGCCAGACAACAAGAGGCAAGCATTTGTGCCAGGGAAAGAAGTATATCTAGTGGTGTGCTAAATGATGTATCTGCTCTAGACTGCATTTAAATAACTACGTGTTCAAGCACAGTGACAAAATTCCAACTGTGTACTGCTTACATTTCTTCCTAACTGAAACTGGCAGTGGAAGGATAGGATCCAATTAGCAAGGGTTTCCTTGTCTGATGGAGTAACATAAAAATTCCAATAAAGAGTTTATTTTCCAGCAGCATTTATACTATCATAATAGGCCCCTTCCAACTGCGTCCCATAGACAGGGTGGTTTGCCAAGCAGATGGTGGAGAAAAGTTAGGCTGGCCAAAACCCAATAAATTCTATTTAATGGCAAATGTTGAGGCTTCAAGATCTGTTTTCATTCCAATGCAGAATGAAACTAAAACCTCTAGGAAATCTTCACACTCACTCGCACACAAGCAAGGACTCCACAGTAGTCCCTTGCCAGTCAGGACTCTCTCACCTGAGATCTGAGGCATAAGTGCTACAGAAAAAAGGAGAGAACTGCACAAAAGTCCCACAAAGAAGCAGGCAGCAGTGTCTCTCCCTATCCTGTCCATCTTTCTGAGATTTGGTAGGATGTGATGAGTTCTGAAAGCACTCTGGTCCCATACTGTCATTAGGAGCCTGAGGGTTAGTTTTCAATCACTTTGTCCCAGATAGATTCTAAGATCTAAGCAAACACATCTGGCTTCAGGATCTGGTTCTGTGAGAGTATATTACTGCTATTTCAATTTCATCTTGGTAGCACCTTAGACTTCACTTGGTGATCTTATGGTCTGCAAACTGACTGTAAACAGAAAGTTGTATTTTCACATAGCACCAGTGATGAGCATCCTTGGAGATTCAAACAAAATTTTGAGAGGTGCTGGTGAATTGATGAACTACTGACTTCAGAATTTAAGCACTACTAAATAAGATGATTAAGGGGCTGGAGAGACTGAGGGAGCTGGGGCTTTTTGGTCTGGTGAAGAGACGACTGAGAGGGGATCTAATCAATGTTTATAAATATCTGAGGGCTGGGGGTCAAGAAGGAAGGGACAGGCTCTGCTCAGTTGTGCCCTGTGGTAAGACAAGGGATAATGGATGTAAACTACAGCACAGGAAGTTCCACCTCAACATGAGGAAGAACTTCCTTACTGTGAGGGTCATGGAGCACTGGCACAGGCTGCCCAAAGAGGTTGTGGAGTCTCCTTCTCTGGAGACTTTCAAGACCCATCTGGATGTGTTCCTGTGTGACCTGCACTACATTCTATGGTCCTGCTCTGGCAGGTGGTTGGACCTGATCTATGGAGGTGCCTTCCAACCCCTGAAATCCTGTGATCTGTGCTTTCTTAACATGAGGTCAGAACAGACTTTTCAACATAGTCTTAGAAAAATGCATCATCTAACAAGAAAAAAAGTTTTCTTCTACTGCCTTATCCACTATTTCCACTTTGCAGTTGTAAGTGCTTTGGCATAGGAATAGTTTTTAACTCTGATCTCTGTAAAATGCTCAGTAGAAAGAAATCCTCATTAGAGCCTAATGCCATAACTGACACCAACTGTGTCCATATAGATTTCTTGCAGGAATGAAAATTGCCAAGTGACCATCCTGATCCCTCAGTAAGTTGTGTGCATATATACCAATATAGATATATGATTAAATATGTACCTAGTTGCATCTGCATACTCACTGGAGATTTTATATATATATATATATATATATATATATGTATTTGGAGAAATAGTTGTGCAAAGTGAAATTTAGCTACATGCATTTGTCTCTGGTGGGGAAACACACTGAGGATTTGCAGAGAGAAAGGCAGGCACTTGAGAGAGAAAATTTCAAAACAAGCCATTCACTCTGTGAGACTTGAAAGCTTGCTGCAAGTCAGAGGAAGAGAGAGGATTTTAAAACATGTCTATTTTCATCCAGTCAAAAGGCTCCTTCAGGCTACCTATAATGCAGACATAACTGACTCTGGAGGAGGGTATCTTTCCATCTCGCTTGGGACACCAACTGTAAAATACACTTTGCCTCCTCACCATAGTTGCCCCATAAACTGGGAGAGCAAAGGGGTGGGGGAAGGTGAAAAGAGAGCTTTGGCTATGTAGAATCGAGGGGGCAAAAATTTAATTGAATCAAGTAGTTGACCAGCTGTCTTCACAGCATCTCATCTTCTGCTGGCCCTGGTAGAGGTAAGATGCTGCAGTACTCTACAAAATGCTCCCTCATCTCAGTTTAAAAAGGCTCCAGTGCGCCTTATCACATCAAAGCAAAGCATCTGCATGTTTCAGTTGTGGGGCATCATGTGTCTGGCTCCCCTCTGGCTCTCGCTAATCCCCAGGATTATCACAGCTCTCTAAAGCAGCTCTTAAAAACCCTGTGAAAACAGGACTCCAAGTGGGTGTGTGAGAAGCAGGGACTGAAGCAATAAGGTTGCCTGTGCCTACAGAATTCATATAATCACAGCCCACGTTACCCAAAAAAAGGTGTTGAAAAGTGTTTTGGCACCAGCTGATCCCAGCCTCTCAGTGAGACAGAACGAGATCGAGTCTGGTTCACTCATCTGCTGCGGCACATCCGAATGGCTATGAGCTGCAGCTTGTGCTGAGCACATCTCTGCATTGCTCCTCAGTGATCTTCCATCATCTGAATTTTCTCCTCTCTTTTCTGAAGGAGCCATCTGCAGGTCAGGGAGTTCTGTGAGGTGACACAGTTTGTGCAAGCTGGGCTTGGCACAGGCAGAGAGGGGAGAGGAACGGGGAAGTCTTTGTCATGGAGGTGGCATTTGACTGTTCTATTCAGATCTGTAGGATGGGAATGCTCTCACAGGGCTGTTATTCTTGCAGCTCAGGTGTGGAAAAACTGAGGGTTCCAGTCCAGCACTTTTCATAAGCCTCAAATCCACTTCAGAGGAAGCAAGGCAAGTAACAAACACAGAAGGCCAACGTTTCAATATGTAAAGGAGACAAGAAGTTTACACAGACAGCATGGCTCTTCCCCTGTCTTAGTTCTGTTGGCTGCTCATTCCCAAAGGAAAGTTTAATAATCCCCAGGAAAGTCCTGGTCTTGAGAACTAAATGATAGTAAACCCTAAAGTCTTCAGTAGTTCATGAGATTTTTTTTGCTCCTTTTCTCTTGCTGAAAAAGATTATGCATGTCTGACATTGACACAAAGTCTGGAGAACTGACCCGTAAAGTAATTAGAAGAGGAATTCACTCTCTGCTCTGCCCCCCTCCCCAACCTTTCTCATCTCAAAGCCAGATCAGATGAAAGGCGAGCTCTGTTTACTTCCTGATCTGTCTAATTTCAGTAACAAGGACCATCCTGACTTCATCTTCCTGCAGCTGCTAGAAGTGAAACTCAAGAGGCTGCCCCAGGCACTGCAGCACCTTCTCAGAACTGCTTGACCTTAATGGATTAGCTTTTCCCTGAGCAGGTGGCAATTTAACAAGAGGAGACAAACTTTTTACACTTCGGAGACCTCTGGTGAGTGGCATCAAATATCAGAAGGTTGAAACAGAGCAAAGAGACCTCTGCTGCCTTCCTACCTCAACCCTGCGCCACCTTAACCCCCTTGCTATGCTCATAAGTTACAGCTTTCCAGTTCGGATCCTAAGTCCATTTATTAAGGAATCAAAGTAAAAATGGCCTTAAATTCTTAACATGTCCTACCCTCGCAAATCCTGTTGAATTAAAGGAGAGCACATAGTGCTTTGATTTTGGTCTGCTTACGTCTGAGTGTCTGAATAGGGTATTAGGAGTATTACCTAAGGCTCTTGTTTTTGCAAGCTTATGCTACAGTAAATACGTCACAGTAAGGGTAATAATATTGATAATAATACTACTAACACTAATGTCTTTTGCTTTGAAGATGTGATTCTACCAAATAATTCACAGGTAAAGCTGGCAGTGCCAAATACATTGTACCATATGCTTTCAGTAAGGAGAAAAGTCAAACAAATAGCTGGTTTATTAAATAAAACAATAAATAGTATTGTTTGGTGATTCCTCTCACATGCATTGGCCCTAGCAACAGGCCAGCTTCTACTTTGTTCTAGTGTGTTTTTCACTGTCTACTATGATCTGTTTGTTTAAGGATTCATCATAATGATTACAAGTCAAAACTGTCAAACAGATGTCCAGTCTGATAGCCAGGTGTCAGATTCCATATCAAAACCTAAAGAGAGAGATACCTCTGCTCAGGCTTCTTTACACTGAGCCTGCATTTCCCAAGGGGCTCAGCATCTGCAGCTCCCACCATGAGGACTCTGCTCTGGTGAGGCCACACCTTGAGTATTGGGTTTGGGGCACTTCATTACAAGAGGGATGTGGAGGTGCTGGAGCAAGTGTAAAGGGCAATGGAGCTGGGGCTCCACTGGGACTCTGCTCTGGTGAGGCCACACCTTGGGTATTGGGTTTTGGGCACCTCACTACAAGAGGGATGTGGAGGTGCTGGAGCAAGTGTAAAGGGCAATGGAGCTGGGGCTCCACTGGGACTCTGCTCTGGTGAGGCCACACCTTGAGTATTGGGTTTTGGGCACCTCACTACAAGAGGGATGTGGAGGTGCTGGAGCAAGTGTAAAGGGCAATGCAGCTGGGGCCTGGAGAATAAATCTTATGAGGAGTGACTGAGGGAGCTGGGGCTGGTTATTTGAAAAAGAGGAGGCTGAAGGGAGACCTTATCCCTATCTACAGCTACCTGAAAGGACATTGTGGAGAGGCAGCTGCTGCTGGTCTCTTCTTACAGGTAATTAGTGATGAAACAAGAGGGAATGGCCTCAATTTGCAACTGGGTAGGTTTAGACTGAACATCAGGAAACATGAAAAGAGTGGTCAGGCATTGGAATGGGCTGCCCAGGCAGGTGGCAGAGTCACCAACCCTGAATGTGTTTAAAAGTCACTTGGATGTGGTGCTTGGGGGTATGGTTTATGGTGCACCTTGTAGAGTAGGGATATTGGTTGGACTTGGTGATCCTGACAATCCTTTCCAACCTGAATGCTTCTGTTATTCTGTGACTTAAAAGATCTATGTGGTGAAACAGAAGGGTGCTGTGCTGCACTAGATTTTTCCAATCAGCAGCTGAAAAAATACAAGATCATTTTTTACCGCGATATGAAGGAACATTTCAAAAAGATAAGCAGGATGATTTAAAAAGGAAAAGAAAAAAGGAGAGTAAGTAAAATGCAGGAATGAAATGTACTCTTAAGTAAACCAGCTGCTTTCTGAATAGCTGAGGGATTGGACTAGATGACCCCTAGAGGTCCCTTCCAACTCCCACTATTCCATGATTCTTGTCAACAACCTTCAGGAATGTTGTGTAAATATGCATCTAGAGATGTTTACCTATTTTTGCATATGGGTTTGTGTATAGTGCTATGTGTGTGCATGTAGAATTCACATACAGTGCCACCAGGTATTTCATTTATCCTGTACTTAATTCTGGGCTCCAGCAGTTCATGGGACTTTCTAGGGTGTTGGTTAGTGATAGGACTAGGGGGAATGGAGCAAAACTAGCAGTGGGTAGATTCAGATTGGATGTTAGGGAGAAATTCTTCACCAGGAGGGTGGTGAGACACTGGAACAGGTTGCCCAGTAGGGTGGTGGAAGCCTCATCCCTGGAGGTCTTCAAGGCCAGGCTGGATGTGGCCCTGAGCAACCCGATCTAGAGAGAGCTGTCTCTGCCCATGGCAGGGGGGCTGGAACTCCACGATCCTTGAGGTCCCTTCCAGCCCTGATAATTCTATGATTCCATGCATCTCTTTACCAGTAGAATATGTGTTTTGTTATCAGTAGGATATGTTTTGTATATTTTAAAGTTGTCATATCAGATGATTTCGGTGGAAACTACTGATGTGCTGTTACCCTGTACTCACTGAAAACCTGCAGTCATTCAAGATCAAGGCCATTATCCCTATAAGAAAATAATGTCCTGAGAAGCATTGCTTCCCGGACCACGTTCATGTCTTTGCCTAGTGACATCCAACTGTTCTGCCCATACCTGGCTCTGTAGAGTCCTGTCCCTAAAGTGCTGTATAGCCATATACCATTCATCAATATTAAAAGCACAGTTTCATTTTTCACCCCAGCATAGTTCAGCTGTCTTTCCAAATATGTATGTCAGCTATTTTAACTGAAACTGTCTCCCTGACTAGTACCTCCCATACTCATATATATTTGCAGGGCTTTCTGAATACATCAAAACTGTAAAGCTCTGTGTCCTATGTGCATGTTTCTGAACTTTTTTCAGCATTCCCCAGGGACTGCACAAAGCATGAGTAGAAGCAACTGGCAGAAAGAAAGATCAGTGGATTTCTTCCCCAGGTTGGTAAGGGTCACTTAGTCAACACTTGCTGATGCTTAGTCAGCCGTGCTGGTTTTGTGAGCAGCTATCGAGGAGACCTTATAGTAGCCTTCCAATATCTGAAGGGGGCCTACAGGAAGGCTGGGGAGGGACTATTTACAAGGTCTTGTAATGACAAGACAGGCTATAAGAGTTGGGGCTCTTCAGCCGGGAGAAGAGAAGGCTTCAAGGAGACCTTGTAGTAGCCTTCCAGTATCTGAAGGAGGCCTACAGGAAGGCTGGGGAGAGACTATTTACAAGGTCTTGTAATGATAGGATAAGGAGTAATGGGTTTAAACTGGCAGAGGGGAGATTTAGACTGGATGTTAGGAGGAAGCTCTTTCCTATCTTTTAGATAGTAAAACTGCTCCACAGCACAGAGCATCACAGTTACTACATGTTGAGGGGAAGGGGAAAAAAAGAAAGAGAACTTTGCACACACATATACTCAAACAGCAAACCATACATTTTCTCTTTCTCAGTAAGGAGCAATTCAAAACATCTTTCTCTGAGTCCACTGACCAGTGGTTTCCTAGACAGTGAGCCAAGGTAGTTTAGTCTTCAGTCACACTGAATAGTAACCAAAAAGAATCCACTGAAATTATTCTGGAATAAAAGACTATTTTAGGAAAGTAAGGACATACAGACAATATATATGCAATTTCAGGATAATTTTCCCAATCAATTTCCTCTGCATTTATGAAACTGGATAAACCTCAGTTATGCCAGACTAAGAGGCAACATTAGAGCTTGACTTGTGATCAGTTTATTTCTCTCCTCCCAAATGTAAAATCAGGTTAAATTCTCGTGCCTTGAGAATTTTCAGGGCACATCAGGGCTGATGTGACCAGTAATTTATTTTCATTAATTTTAAATATGCAGTGTTTGGAAAGTGGAAAGAGGAAGAGATTACATGAGTATAGTAAAGGGAGAATCATTCAGGCTGACACACAGCACATCTTTTGATCTCATCTACATGCTGGCAAGCATTCAGGAAAGCCTGGACATTTTTGACATTGCCTTAAGTTTCAGGGTCTGTAAACTAATCAATGGGTCTGTAAACTAATCAATGGATAGCATCATCTCTGTGGTACAGCAGGTATATTTTTTATTTGTGGCAGATGTAATAATGACAGTTTCTTTCATTAACTTTCAGTCATAATCTTTATTTAATAATTAATAGCAGTATAATTTAATACAGTACAAATTAAAAGTATTCTTCATTTCTCTGTAATGGTTCAGAAAACTCTGTCAGAGGACAAACGATAGTAATTGCTTGCAAAATGCAGACATTAGTCAGATTACACAAAGATATTTGCTTTGCAGTACTTCAGGGCCTGATCCTGCCAACAGTTTACAACAGAGGAGTAAACTTTTGATTCGTCACAGGAAATTAGTCAGATTTAGCCTGCATTCCTGCATGTTACAGTCCAAACCATGTGCAGTCCTTTTTAGTTGAACACTGACCCAGCAAACCTTCAGCAGTTACCATGGAAATTATGATATCAGTCTTATGGAACATGTCATTCTTCCATAGTGAGATAGACAGTAAGATTTTTCTGTGAAGACCTACACACACACTTCACAGAACCACAGAATGTCAGGGGCTAGAAGCAACCTCCAAAGATCATCCAGTCCAAGCCCCCTGCCAGAGCAGGATCACTTATAACAGATCACACAGGACTGCATCCAGACAGGTCCTGAATATCTCCAGAGAGGGAGACTCCACAACTCCCCTGGGCAGCCTGTTCAACAATCATATGGGTTGCCCTGGAGGCATTCAAGTGTTCTGTCACCCTCACGCTGAAAAAACTCTTTCTTGTGTTTATATGGAACTTCCCATGCCTCAACTTCCACCCACTGCCCTTTGTCCTGTCATTGGACATCACTGAGCAGAGCCTGGCTCCATCCTCTTGGCACTCACTCTTTACATATTTATTAACATTGATGAGGTCACCCCTCACACTCCTCCTCTCTAAGCAGCAGAGCCCCAGCTTCCACAGTCTCTTCTTGTAAGGAAGATGTTCCATTCCCTTAATCATCTTGATGGACTCTTTCAAGCAGTTCCCTGAGGTCTTTCTTGACCTGAGTGGCCCAGAACTGGACACAATATTCCAGATGTGGCCTCACCAGGGCAGAGTAGAGAGGCAGGAGAACCTCTCTCAACCTACTACCCACAGCCCTTCTAATACATCCCAGAATGGCAGTGGCCTTCTTGGCCACCAGAGCACACTGCTGGCTCCTGGTCACCCTTTCATCCACCAGGACCACCAGGTCCCTCTCCCCTTCACTGCTCTCTAACAGGTCAATCCCCAACCTGTACTGCTCCATGGGGTTGTTCTTTCCCAGATGCAAGACTCTACACTTGCCCTTGTTGATTTTCATTCAGTTTCTCCCTGCCCAGCTCTCCAGTCTGTCTCAGTCTCGCTGAAGGACAGCACAGCTTTCTGCTGTGGCAGCCACTCCACCCAGTTTGGTGTCATCAGCAAACTTGCTGACAGTGCACTCTGTGCCCTTGTCCAGGTCATTGATGAATATATTGAACAGAGCTGGTCCCAGTACTTACCCCTGAGGGACTCCACTAGCTACAGGCCTCCAACTAGACTCTGACCCATTGACCACAATCTCTGACTTCTTCCCTCCAAACAGTTCCCAATCCACCTCACTACTTGATCATCCAGACCACACTTTCCACTAGCAAAAGTTTTGTCAGCTAACATGGCACTTTATTAAGCAGGGGCAGTTGTAGTTCCTGAGTATCTCCACTATGGACACATCAGAGTCTTGCTGTGTTTACATCAGCACTGAAGGTACCTCATTCTTCTGCTGTGAGATTGCTGCATGTATCAGAGGTCAGCCCTAGGCCAACACAAAGCCTACAAGCAAATCATACAATCATAGAATGGTAAGGTTGGAAGGGACCTCAAGGATCATCTAGTTCCAACTCCCTGCCATAGGCAGGGACACCTCCCACTAGTACAGGTCACTCAAGGCCTCATCCAACCTGGCCTTGAACCCCTCCAGGGAGGGAGCAGCCACAACCTCCGTGGGCAACCTGTGCCAGTGTCTCACCACCCTCACTGTAAAGAACTTCTTCCTGACATCCAGTCTAAATCTCCCCTCTGCCAGTTTAAACCTATTGCCCCTAGTCCTGTCATTGCAAGACCTTGTCAATAGTCCCTCCTTCAAGCCTACAATAAACAGTAAGGCTGTTCTGACACGATCATCTAGTAAGGCCTATATACCTTTCCCTTAACTATAGTTTGGTACTTAACTCATCTTCCAAAATTATCATGTAATAGCACCTATGGTCTACCAGTGGCTTATGATTTGGGTAGAGGAAGGATAGAATCTTTTCATATGGCCAGATCTTAGAACAAAGAAAATTAAATGTGGTTTTACATTCATTCCAGAAGATAAAAGGAGGAAAATCAGGACTTTTGCAGTCTTAATTTAAAATTCTCATTGGTCTGTCTTATGAAGTAGTCTTGAGGATATGGCATATGACTATATATATAACATCAGGATGGGTCTTCCACTGCAAGTGAGTACTTGCTGTCTTGAAAAGGGCTAATTATTAGGGTGCGTGTATAGCAGAATCTTTGTTTTTCCACGTAACCATTGGAGACCATGGCATCTTCAGCTCAGATGCTTCCTACCCACAGATAGTATCTTAGTTTTGGCTGGCTTTTCAGCTAAAAAAACAGGAAAGGAGTGGCAAAGAGCACCAAATTTTTAATAAAACAGTAACAGCTTTTCATCTTTCTTACTCAGCAGAAGTTGCAGAAGACCGAAACATCAAAGAAGTACAGGAAAAGGATGAAGAAGGTCTAGCACAAAAAGGAACAAAAAGGTTTTCTTAGCTGTCCCTTTAACAGGTCTTCCTTTTTCAGCTTTGGCCTCAAACCCACAAGTGGTCACTGTGATGCAGATTTGGTGGGAGAATAGAGGATCTTCTGCCAACAGACCATTGATCAATGGGTGTAAACTTCTCAGGCTTTTCAGATTTCAGCCCATGTTTTCCACAGTTCTCAACATTCTGTCACTCTTGCTGGTTGGAGCAAAGGAGAAATTTGCAGAAAAGACTGGGAAGCCATTACAAAGAAGTATCAATTCTGAAATGGAAAAAAGATTGCTGGTTATGGGGGGCATTTTTTTCAGGACACTTGACTGCATTGTGTAAGCTTTAAATGCTGCAAAAGCAGCTTTAAGTGAAGTGTCTGTGAGGAAAAGGTCTGACTTGGGGAAGAAAATCAGAGAGTGGGTAAAAGCTTTTGAAAGAAACCTCTTTCCTTACCTTGGGAAAGTTGCTTATTGAGACATGACCTGGCATTTGGAACTCTTGCATGTTACACCACGTTTGCACACCTGTCCTGTTGGGAAAATAAAAGGCATTTGCATGATGTTACTGATGAACTTAGTCCCAGACCTAATGAAGGGAATCAACAGAATCACAGAACCTTAGAGGTTGGAAGGGACCTCCAGAGATCGAGTCCACCCCCCCGTCAAAGCAAGATCCCCTAAGGTAGTCCACAAAGGAATCCATCCAGGTGGGTTTTGAAAGTCTCCAAAGAAGGAGACTCCACAACCCTCCTGGGCAGCCTGTTCCAGTGCTCTGTCACCCTCACTGTAAAGAAGTTTCTCCTCATGTTGAGGTGAAACCTTCTGTGTTCCAGTTTGTAGCCATTGCTCCTTATCACTGTAGACCACCGAAAAGAGCAGAGTGAAGAAAATAGCTTCTTTGACTACTGTGGATGCAATTGCAGGGCCTCTGTGTCCTATGGATCAAGATGATCCAACCCACAGATGCTATTTTGTGATCTTAAAACCCAAACATCACTCCTGCAATCCTTCATCCTCAGGATCCTTACTTGTGTTGGCAAGAAGCTGCGTGTTTTCGTAAGTGACTAGGTCTTCAGATGTTGCAAAAGACACCTGGTTGAATTTCAGATGCAGAGACTTTGCAAAACTTTGTTACTTGATACTGCTCCAAAGTAAACGCAAGTGTTCAAGGATCTGTCATTGGTGTGTGAGAGACCTCAAAACGCTATGACTAAAAACACTGTCCTCTGTGAACCTTGGGAACCTTTGGTTGCTCGACATGTTTAGAGAGGTATGACAGTTCACCTCCCAAAATTCCATCTGTATTTCCAATTGGCTGGACCACGTTGCTTTACTTCCTATCTTGAGCTACTATATCACAGCATGCTGTGCTCTTGTGATGGTTTGGGAGTTCCCTGCCCCCCCACACTTTGTAAAATCCCCCAGACTAGACTCAGCTGGCTGGAAGTTAAGGACTGAAGCTCTATTTACAGCTTAGCACAATGTACAAGCAGAGATATACACAATAGACAGGAATATTTACAGAAATATACAAGTTAAAGGTAATACAGAAACACAACACCCCTCCCAGAAATCAGAGTCCCCAAGAGGGGCTCCCAACCACCCTTCCACCTTCTCCCCACCCCTCTACCTTATCCCAGGGTCTGGCTTACACGCAAGGTGAGTTAGGAGGATTGTCCAGGGGGGGTAGAAGCAGAGAGGAGAAGGCGAAAAGCTAGAGAGACCGAGACTCTCCAAGCCTGTTAAGACTTTGTCTTATCTATGTTTATGTTCTTATCCATCTCAGCAAGCCTATGAGTGAAGCAGACATCACCATTGTTTTCTTTTCACAGCCTGTAATATAACTTTCTCCATTAAAATATTCCAATTAGCCTCAAACCAGCACAGCTCTGTTAACAGCTGCTAAACTTGTCCTTCTCTGGGTACTGATGGAAGATGTCAGTATTCTTTACTATCTGTCCTGCAGGGTCACATTTTCAAGTGAATACATAAAGTTTCTCACAGGTTTCTTCAGCTGGGAATTTTATACTGCTTAAAGATCTAGTTTTATTTATCACTTATTTGGAAAACTTTGGGAGAAGGAAAAAAAAACCACCTCTTAGAGAACTTGCCACCACACCAACAGACTCAGACACGTTCAATACTTCTCTGTTGATTTAAATTAAACTTGTCTAAGGTTTCTGAGCACACAGTGAAACTTCTTTTAAAGAGATTTTGCTTGCTTTGGGTTTCTCACTCTCCACACCACCTCTGACTCATTCCATGTGGGAGTATTTGCAAAATTGGTTGGCTTGCCCAGTCTTTGATTGACATCACCATTGTATCCTTGCTATTTTTATCCACCTTGTCAGGGCTAGTAAGCACAGTGCAGCGTGTCGATTCTAAGTCAATTTTTCATCAATGTTATGCAGCTTGAAGGTTTTAGTGGTGTCTTTAAAGCTGCTTAGTTGATCTTTATGTAGAAGCTTAAATAAATGCTGTTTGCATTAGGGCTGGCAAATCTGAACGATTTCTGTTCCTCATTCTTTGCCACCTCACCAGCAGTAAGGTGCTTTGCAGGATTTCAGCCAGTGCATACATGTCATTTATACTTATTTTTGTATTGATAGTCTCATGATTCATCTTGGAAGGGGGAGGGTGGCAGGGAATTGGTAAGAAAAGGATGAAACAATAAAACTGGACCCTGATAGAGTTTTTATGTGTAGCCTTTGGCAAATCACTCAGTCTTGCCATCCCTGCAGTCCGTGTTTGTAGCTGGAGATGCACCATACATTTCTCTCTGACTTGCAGAGCTCAGCTCATGCCTGATGTAGAGGTGGAACAGGAGCAAAGTTCAAACAAATCCTGAGGGAGAACCTGAAAAGTGGGGTTAACCTCTATTCTGTTGCTGTCATCAAAAATGGACCTGTAAATATATAGGTTACTATTATGTTTAATTAACTCTTGGAGGCTCCAGGCACTATGGCCCAAATCCAGCTTCCACCTCTGCAGGCTTTGAAGTGTTTGGGGAAGCGTGTCCTATGGTAGCATAATCAATTTATTCTCATAAGGTGAGAGGACTTTAATGAAGGAAAGGATGATCAATGGATGTTTGCCAGCATGCTCGGCTTTGCTTCACAAATGTTCTCATTGCTGGCATTAAACCAAGCTGAAGAATCCACTTACACACCCAAATGCTCCTTAACCTGTGGTGGGAGGTAGAAGAAGATGATAGAATGAGCAGCAAAGTTCACACTTCCTGAGTTTTCTCTCCCATTCAGTTATCTTCCATTCCATTTCCTAGCATTCTCATAAAAGTTTCATCTTCTGTGGTTGGGACACTGAATTCTCTGCCTGTTTTATCCCCAGACTTACTTGCACTGTGGTCCTTGCACAGCCTTGCAAGTAGCTGCCAGATTTTGCCCGAAGAATAGAGCCCACATGATCTGATGCACAGATTAGTCTAAAACAGCACTTGTTGAAATCCCTGCTTGGACAGCTGGTCGGTGTGGTCAGATAGCCTCAATCAGCTGCTGATTGCTGCTTCAGCTCTATTCCCTGCTCATGAGTGGAGGACTTCCTATTAGGCAGTTTTATGTTCTTGGCATGAGAACCAAACGCTGGAGCAAATCGCTTGCAACCGATCATACTACACTTAACAACTTCCGCTCCTTGATTACTGAGGAAATTATTAGAAGAAGAAAATGTATAGATCTTTCATCGTGCCTGCCTCAACTTAAGGGAGGTCAGGAATGGTAAGAGGAGGAGGGGTTTGAGCAGTCATTTAACTTTCTTAAAAGCTCTTATTCCACTATTTTTTCTATCACACTTACTGTCTGCTACCTAATTACTTCCATATCAAGCTCTTTAACTCAGCGTGCAACATCCCACAGGCTTTTAAATCTTTGTACAAGTCTGCATCTGGAAGCTGCAGTGGTGAAACCTTGTTTTCTCCTTTCAGAAACATGGAGTATGTCACTTTCAAAACCAAATGTATTACTGCTCAGCCTTTCATCCACACTTGATGTATTCTCCTTGTGTGTCATTCCCCGCCCCCATTCTTCCCTCCCCCTCCCCGAGGTTAATGACACTTCACAGTGTGCTGACATTCACTACAAAGTCTTTTCTCAAACCGGTCCTTAATGTGCTTGTTTGTGATCCTCAGTAAAACATTTTGTGCTACACTAACTGGAAGCTGTTTAGGTAATTTCAGATACTCACTATGGTGACTTTTGCATTTGTGGTGTATGAGAATCACAGAAACATTCTGGTTGCAAAAGGCCCTTGGGATCACCAAGTCCAACTGATATCCCTACTCTACAAGGTGCGCACTAAACCATATCCCCAAGCATCACATCCAAACAACCTTTAAACACACACAGGGTTGAGGACTCAACCACCTCTCTGGGAAGCCTACTCCAATGCCTGAACACTCTTTCCATGGAAAAAAAACTTCCTAATGTCCAATCTAAACCTACTGAGTTGCAGCCTGAGGCCGTTCCTTCTTGTTCTATCACTATTTACCTGTGAGAATAGACCAGCACCAACCTCTCCACAATGTCCTCTCAGGTAGTTGTAGAGAGCGATGAGGTCTCCCCTTAGCCTCCTCCTTTTCAAGGTGAGAATCTGGTTAAAAAGTACTAATACAAAATGAAGCAAGCCCTCAGCAAAAGCCCTGACAATGTTTTTACTCTTACCTGCAATACAACATGGTGTTTCTGTTCTTTGGAGCTGATTTCTGAACCAAAGAAATTTAAGTTTCATTGACTCTATCACAACTCACGAAGAATGAACTAGTTAGAAAAATACATCTGGTCAGTGAGATTTTCTGTTACTGTGGAAATTGCAATGATCTAAACTGCACAGAAGGGGAAGAAAATCCCTTTCACAAGGACTGAGACAGTCTCTTACATGGTGCTGAATTTAGACATCCTAATGGTGAATGAAGAAAATATGGGAACAGTTAAAATCAATGCTCATTCCTAATTAATATGTCAGACAACAGCCAAACAGAAGCATATTTTAAAATATATTCCTATTCAGCTGCCAGTGCCTTTGTCTTTGTCTCTGAAGGCAAAGGCTCTGTTTCCTGAAGGCTTTTCAAGGTATCAGAGATCTTGCATATGCAGTTTTGTGCTCAGTAGTCAATTTGGGCAGCACCAGGTCTAACATTTGGAGGTTAAAACAATCTTCATACATGCAAATCAAGTAGTTTGATAGCTAAATGCCAACAACTCTATTTGTAACCGATGACAGCTACGTTGCTTTAGGCTAAGACCAACAGGTCAAGCCTTTAGGCTACGATTTTCAAAAGCTTGAGGATTTATACACATAATTCCCAGTAACAGAAAAGTGGGTGCCCAGATCCTATAGCCAGTTTCAAAGTTATTAGCTCTTCCCTAAATCCACTGAACCTCTTCCTTACTCTAGCAGTGCAGAGAATGAGCAGATACCTTATCAAAACAATTTAAAATGATCATTTTAACTAAACAGGGTGTGCCTAAATGAATGAACCAGGTTGGCCTGCACAAGAGGCAAAACTTGTTCTCTTAAAGGAAGAAAAAAAGACTGATCCTGGGGAAGAAGAAAAGACAGGATAAGGCTGATGGATTCCTTTCCAACTCTCACATACAAGCTAAGTACAATGATCTGCCTCAAGGCCCTAGAACACTTCCAATAGTTTGAGGGAGAACCTATCTTCTGTTTCTTTTCTCCCCAGCAAAGTTTTCCAATAGCATGGATAATGCACTATCAATGGTGGTTTTCTCCTGACTATTGGCTACTCCAATATTCCATTTTATTTCATATTTTCTCTGCCATGTAATTTGGGCCTTGTACTCAGTCTTAATACATGCAATAATTATAATTCTCCTTGACTGCATCATATTTAAAGGTGTAAGCTTCTCAATCCATCTCCTTAAGGCAGATTACCCAGGAGACAACCCACACATTACAGATGGAGCTACTCTGATCCCATTAACTGAACAGTGAGGAGAGTGTTTGAATCACAGACTCCAGAGCCTAGTGAAACCCTGAGCTCATTAAATGCAAAGCTGGCAAGACTGTACCATTGGGGTGCCACTCTGGGTGTACCTTTGAACTTCAGACAGCATCCAAGGGGTAAGTGTTGAGCGGGGATGCAACAAGGACATCCGGATGAGGTCCCTGACACCACATTCACCTGTGTATGTGAACTTCTGATCCTTCCTACCAGACTCCTCTCAGCATTCTCTGAAGGTGCCAGGGGGCCCAAACCACCAAAGTGAGGCACAGAAGGAAAATAAAAGAGCAGACAACTTAAAACCAAGTAGATTAATTAAATAACCTATATATTTACCAGTGATAATTCTTCAGTAAAAAGCCTCCAGGGCTAGCCATTTTACAGGGATTTTAAATTGGAAGCTTTGGAGCCCTGAGGATTGTTACTTTTGGGTTGGTTTTTTTTTTTTTTAAGTGATTTTGTGGAATTGTCATGGTGCAGGCTTTGTCTTTTGGGCTGTTTACAGTCAATACAAACATCTGTCAAGGACAAGCTGTAAGACAGTCCCATTGCCATATTACATCATGTAGTGCATTGATTTTTGCACTGCTTAATGGTCTAGTGGTGCACACACTGATCTGGAGAATTAGGAAATCTGGATTGTACTTGATGCTTTACCAACAAACCCTCTCTTTTCCATAACTAAGAGATCTGTTTAGCAAACTTTGCAATTTGTTGTGTGATCTGCCACTAGAGGGAAAAATATTTTGGGCAAGAATTAAGTCCTAAGTATTAGTAGGGTTACATATTCATTCTTGATGTGGGTAAATACGTTGCACCTGTACACTGAGTAACACTAATTCTGAAGGCNACCTTGGTGATACTGTGATACTGTGTAAAAAAAAAGAAAAACAATACAGATCTCCCTTCCCTCTCCTTTCCCTTCCTCTTTGGTGCAACCTATCAGTAAAAACTTCAAAACTCCTGCCCAAATTTTACATCTTTGTTAACGGGAAACACAAGCTCAAATATATTTTACTTTTTCTCTTCCCTCATTTTCCCATTCACAACCTCTCTTCCCCCTCTCTTCTCCTTCTTCTTTTTTTTTTTAACTGTACATGTGAGAAAGGGGAGCCTAATATCCTACAAAAAACAAAACAAAGCCAAACCAAAAAACACACAAATGAAAAAAGCAACCAGTTTTTTATTCACCTGCCTTGTGAATAAAAATGCAGAGATCTTTCTACACCAAAAAGAAGCAAGGACACAGCATTATTTTTCCTTCCCTTTAGGGAAGGAAAAAAAAAAAAAAAGCAAAGGCAAACTAAGTATCTAAACTAAATGAGAGTTAAATTTACCTTAGGGAAAAAGGGAAGCAGAAGCTAGAAACAATACTTACTCTTAAGCTGTGATATGGTAGGGATAAGACCTCCAATAAGTCCTCTGTCCTTGAGTGCTCTGGCAGAAGGGAAGGAGGAGAAAAAAGCCAAGTAAGCAACATCTTCTGCTGCTTAAGTCATAAAAATTTTGCACAGCCAAGGTGAGGTGAAAGCACTGTTTAGAATGCTGGCAGTATCACGAGGCTGTGGAGAGAAGTATATTTTTGATTTATCTCTTCTAAGTCATTATATAAGTGATTATATATTCTTGTAAGAATAGGTCAGATGGACTCTGGATGGGTAAAGAGATGGCTTCTTTCCACAGCAAGCCATGGGGCAGCTAGGAACTAGCTGCTTTAGAGATGGTGCACAGGTTGTCCCAGGACAAGCAGGTTAAGGTGCTGGATCACAGGAGCACAGGATGTTAGGGGTTGGAAGGGACCTCCATAGATCATCGAGTCCAACCCCCCCCTGCCAGAGCAGGACCATAGAATCTTGCTCAGGTCACACAGGAATGCATCCAGACAGGTCTTGAAAGTCTCCAGAGAAAGAAACTCCACAACCTCTCTTGGCAGCCTGTTCCAGTGCTCTGTGACCCTCACAGTAAAGAAGTTCTTCCTCGTGCTGAGGTGGAACTTCCTGTGCTGTAGTTTACATCCATTATCCCTTGTCCTATCACAGGGCACAATTGAGCAGAGCCTGTCCCTTCCCCCTTGACCCCCAGCCCTCAGATACTTACAAACATTGATTAGATCCCTTCTCAGTCTTCTCTTCACCAGAACAAAAAGCCCTAGCTCCCTCAGCCTCCCCTCACAGGGGAGCTCCAGCTCCTTAACCATCTTCACAGCCCTCTCTTGGACTCTTTCGAGTAGATCCCTGTCCCTGTTGAACAGAGTCACTGCAACCCAGCACAGTAGGCATAACCAGAGTTGCCTTTAAAACTTTTCCTTTCTTTCATTTTTTCAAATGCTACCTATTCACCACCTCTGGGTTTTGAAACTCCTACTTTTCATTCAAATAACTTTCTGGATGTCTTTTCCTCTCTTCTTCAAATATCTCATTCAAAGATAGTGCAAGGTTCTGCACCTGATGCACAGGGATAAGTACTTGCAGGGCTGTGATGGGACTGAGAGAAGCCTCATGGAGAAGGTATCCCAGACTGCATCCCAAACAGCAAGGGCAGCAGGTCAAGGGAAGGGGTTCTGCTCCTCTACTCTGCTCTGGTGAGACCCTACTGGCAGTGCTGTGTCCAACTCTGGAGCCTGCAGCACAGGAGAGACATGACTGCATTGGAGAGGGTCCAGAGGAGGCCACAAAAATGATCTAAGGCCTGGAACATCTCTACTATGGAGAAAGGCTGAGAGAGCTGGGGGTTGTTCAATCTGGAGAAGGCTCTGGGAGATCTTATTGGGGCCTTTTGGTGCTTAAAGGAAGCCTATAAGAAAGCTGGAGACAGACTTTTTAGCAGGGTCTGTGACAGCACAAGGGATGATGGTTTTAAACTTAAAAAAGTGAAGAGATTTAGACAAGATCTAAGGAAAAGTTTTTTTTAACACTGAGGGTGGCGAGACACTGACAGAGGTTGCACAGAGAGGTGGTAGAGACCCCATCCATGTAAACATTCCAGGTTAGGAATACTCTCCTTTGGCAGAAGCAACACAGTATTATTGTACAATGTGAGTTAGAGCTAGCAGACCCTGCAGAACACATCAGCATAGTTCAAAACCACCTGCCATGTAAGTGAATCCAGTTCATTGTCAGGATGTGTGCTTATGGAAGAGTATTTTGAGAAAAGAATGGAGAAGCCAAAGCTCACAGCAATGTTTTAGCTTTTATCCTGAGTCGTGTTCGAGAGAGATGAGGCACAGAAAACATCCTAAATTTCCCTCTAGAAGTTTAGCAAGAGGCTGTGTCAGCATGTCAGGAGCCCTGGGATGTCACTGTCTGCATCATAGGTTGTTTTACTCATTTTTCTCAGGGAAGTACTACAGAGCTGGATGAGAACACCACATTACGCTGCTCCTCCCTATAGCCCTGGCAGTCTTGCAGTTCAGAGACAGTTCCAGTGTTGTCTTTGAGGTCTTCAGAGGCCACTGAGCACAGCTGCTGTGGAGCTGACATGTTCTGTCCATGGCAGGATGGGTTTCTGGAAAGAGGCAAGTTCCCTTTATGCAGCAGAACGGACAATGCAGGCCAGCAATAACATGGATCCGTGTTACAGCATGAAAGATGCTTCTTTGCAGAGAGGATTGTTTGTTTTCCTTTGTGTCTTCTCAGCTGCCAAACACAGGCTTCTTCTGCCCCTTCTCTCTCATCACTAGCTCCCACTCAGTGTGCCTCCTTAGCATGCTCTCTGATGGTGACACACACACTCCATTGAACACTGCTGGAGTCTAAAATTCCCCAGCATGAGACAAATAAACAGCCTCCTTTTCCCTCCCTCCCCCCACCTCCCCCCCCTT
>WBNM01044726.1:0-39813 GCA_013399055.1 Ramphastos sulfuratus | reverse complement strand
TTTTTTTTTTTTTTTTTTTTTTAGGCCTAACTTCCCAGAGTGACATGCTGTAAAATACTGTTAAAACAAAATAAGCACAGATTTTGAAACCTATGTTCATCAGCACCGGTGTGGTATGCAGAAAAGATGTTGTGAAACAAATGCTTTGAATGAGGACAAACGCAAAGGCTTAGGGCTGATTAATAGCTACTGCAGTCAAAGGCTTCTGAGATTTTTTATTCTACTGCTGTGGGCCAGGATAGAATTTCAAACATATTAATTAGCAGTGTCGTGCGTGTTTGTTGCTGAACCACTAAGCAGAGGAAAGTGAGTGCTAGAACAAGCCAAAGAATACTTTTGGATACTCTGACACAAAGGAATCAAAGCGAGAGTGCCACTGTCAGTCTCTGGATTAATTGGTCTGTAGGAGAGGGTAGCTTTGAAGATAGGGAGGAATGAAAGTCTGACAGACGAAGGACAGATTTCACTTGCTAGTCATGCACCAATATGTGATTGATGGATTGATTCAGTTTGACTGATGGAAAGCTCTATCAGCCTTATCAAAATACAAACATGTCCCATCAGGTAAAAATGCTCATCTGCACAAAATAATCAACCTAAAGGTGGATGACTTGGATCTGGAAGAGTCCTCCATGGTACAAATAAGACTTTTTTTCTCTGTGAAACAGTTTTGTTTTTTTTTAAATAGATTTGAGAAATAGAGGGGAGGATTGTTATCAAAATATCTATGAGGAATTGGTTGGATAGCTATCCTTTTTGCCTCCCCCTTGCACTGGAATTCCACACAGAGATAACAATAGAAATTTGTTGAGCCTCTCTTCAAGCAGAATTACTTGTAGGTGAGGAAACTGGCTGCCATCCAGAAAAATCACCTGCTCTCATGAGCTGGTACCTAAGTATCTGATTATCTGACAAAAAAAAATGTGGTGATTACAAAGGAAAAGGTCTTCTGTCACCTCATTTATTGAGAAGTGTTCAGCTGCCTCAGAGGCTGCAGGAGTTAGGTGGGACACCAGGTGATTAAGGGAAATCCATACAAGTCCATATGTAAGGAGAAAGGCAAGATCCCGAAAGCCTTACAAGACTCAGATGAATGCTCCAGAATGGGGACTCAGGTAAGTGCAAATGCTAATTTTGGTGTTTCCTTTGAATCCATTTATCTTTCCTCCTAAAGTGTGGGCTAATGGCATCAAAGTTCTTCGAGACGCTGTTCACAGCATCTAAGAAGATGTGAACCACAAACCAGAGCCTTACAAAGCTGCTGCAAAATGACAAGGTTAAGCAACTGGGCTGCAGTGAGGGAGCAGCACCGATCTCCCTTCCTCACTTTACCTTCCATGTGCCTAAAGTCTGGGGCCAAAGAGCCCTGAAAAATGCTCTAGCCAAGAGAAGCAGAAGAGCATAAAGCTCCAACATGATGAGACCCACCATGTGAGACCCAACACGGTGAGACCCACGAAAGTGTTTGTAAAGAGACAGTTATTAGGCCCCTTGTTTCTCTAATGTTGACACCACCATGGATTTTCTTCATCTGATTTCTCTCCACTTATCACGGAGCAGAAGCAGATAATTAGATAACCTCAGGAATTTCTTAAGCTCTAATTCAGGGCAGGGGATGGATCCACACTGGAGATGGACAAATACACTTGTGAAACTGCTCTTGCAAGGCAGTCATGTCTGAGGAAATATCTTCAGCCCTGTCCACATGGTGCTGCTTGGTCTGGAAAGCTTTCTAACTGCTTACAGTAGAAAAAATGAAAAATGTTTGGCCTCCATTGGTAGAAGAGAGTCCAGTAACAAAGCTACTGCCCATGTCAAACCAAAGGTAGTGAGAGAGACAGAAGACACTTGAGATGCATCCAGAAATTGTATTGTTAAAGCTCCATCTCCTGGAGTCATGCGATTATGCAAACCAGTTGCGGTTTCATGGTTTATTCTTTTAACAGATTTGTGTATCACAGTTGAAAAGACAAGTTGGAAATGGGAGCAGAAGGCTGCAGAGTACTAGACAAGCAAAAGGAACTCCAGGGTTCATTGGCTGGTTGGTTTTCAATTGCATGATTTGGCTAAGGGGGGAAGGAATTCAGGAATGCACTTCAGCAGCAGCAGTGAGAACTTCCTCCAGCAAGACTTCACTAACAGCAAAGCTGATGATGTCTACTGCTGCTCCTTGCTACTCTGATCCTACTTTGCTTCATACTATGTGAATGATTAGGACATCCAGAGATATTCTAAAGCCAGCAGAGCCTTGTGGCATACCATGCACAACCATAAGGTCTTGCAATGATAGGGCAATGGATTTAGACTGGATGTCAGGAGGAAGTTCCTTCCAGTGAGGGTGGTGAGACACTGGGAACAGGTTGTCCAGGGAGGTTGTGGCTGCAGTGAGGGTGGTGAGACACTGGAACAGGTTGCCCAGGGAGGTTGTGGCTGCTCCCTCCCTGGAGATGTTCAAGGCCAGGTTGGACAAGGCCTTGAGTGACCTGTACTAGTGGGAGGTGTCCCTGCCTACGGCAGGGGGTTGGAACTAGATGATCCTTGAGGTCCCCTCCGACCTTACCATTCTATGATTCTATGATTTTAAGTGCTGAGAGACTACTGACTGAGAAGCCACCTCTCTACTTCTGGTTCCCCAGAAATCAGGGCCTTTTAAACCACAATCTGCTTATGGGAAACCTCAGCCATAAAAGCATACCAGTCCATCACCACCAGCACAGAGCTTTCATATGGGTTAGACCTTCTAGTTCCAAGTCTCAAGCTCTGGGGATGCATTTCTCATCAGGTAACACCACACCTGTCAGGGAAATAAAAGAAATGTGCAATTAGTCCAGTGCTTAGATCATGTAAGGCTCCATAAGTCATGACATCAAAGCCATAATGAAACCATAAGATACAATTTTATCACAACACCAGAGGTTTCTGGTATTCTCTGTACCAGCCTGTGGTGTAGCTTTCCTTTATAAACAGTGATGCTCTCACTTCTTTTCTAATCAAGTGACATGTTGCTTTTTTTTTTTTTTTTTTTTTTTGCTTGCAAATTAATTTTACTAAGATTTTCTTCCAAGAACATTTCAGCTGGGTCCACAATTCCTAACTAGATTGATCTTCCCAGCAACAGTTTGTAATCAAGATGCAAGAAATGAGAGTCCTAATCAGTCTACACACACCCTTTTCCTCCCCTGTTTTTAAAGAGTGACTGCAAATGCAGTGTTTTGCTTTCTAAGCTATAAAAGCATTTTTAAAAGTTCAAATACACTTAATCCATAAAACTAATTTATGGCTGTGTGAGTAGGAGAAACAAAGGTTACCAATTAATGGCCTGAGTTATTTAAAAATGACTGAGCTAGGCACTTTTCCTCCTGATTTTTGATGACTTTTCACATGCAAATATTGGCCTACATTGTACATTAGCTTACAAAGTACTGTAAAGAGAAATTTAATGTGTGCTCTGACTGAACTGTAATGGTGTGCTAAAGGACATCTGTTCCGCATGTGCTTTCCTCTGAAGCACATGAATGGCTGAGAAAATCCTTCAGGAAAATTCTGGGTCTAGTAAAGTAAATGCCAGAACCTCCCACTGCCTTTAGACGTGGAACAGGTTTCCACTGCTTTCACAGAGTCACAGAATTAACCAGGTTGGAAAAGACCTTCAAGAACATTAAGTCCTACCCAACATCTTCTAATTAACTAAACCGTGGCACTAAGTGCCTCAGAGAAGCAGAGAATCAACCAGGTTGGAAGAGACTTCCAAGATCATCCAGTCCAACCTATCACCCAGTCCTATCCAATCAACTACATCATGGCACTAAGTGCCTCATCCAGTCTTTTCTTGAACACGTCCAGGGATGGCAACTCCACTGCCTTCCTGGGCAGCCCATTCCAATGGCCAATCACTCTCTGTGAAGAGCTTCCTCCTAATAGCCAGCCTACACCTCCTCTGGCACAACTTGAGAATCTTTCTTGACCAACTGGCCACACTCTTCCTAATGCACCCAAAACAGAGAGAGAGAGAGAGAGAGAGAGAGAGAGAAAGGAAAACTGTAGGAGAGATAGGAAGAAGGAAAGAAGAAAAGGAGCCCATTCCAATGGCAAATCACTCTCTCTGTGAAGAACTTCCTCCTAATATCCAGCCTATACCTCCTCTGGCACAACTTCAGACTGTGTCCCCTCATTTTGCTGGTGGTTGCCTGAGAGAAGAGACCGACCACCCCACCTGGCTACAACCTCCTTTCAGGTAGTTGTAGACAACAATGAGGTCACCCCCAAGCCTTCTCTTCTCTTTGGACATGTTCAAGCACCTCAACATCTTTCTTTAATTGAGAGGCTCACAACTGGACACAATATTCAGCTTTATAATGCTTCAAAGAATGGAACCACCAATGTTAGATAGTTACACCAAAGAGTAGTCAACAAGGCACATCACCAAATAGCAAACTAAATCATAGACTCAGAATGGTTTGGGTTGGAAGGGACCATAAATATCATCAAGTTCCAATCCAAATGCCTTCTAACAGGTTTTCCTAGACATACTTAAGGAGACTTGTGGCTTAGAGAATGGGTTAAGCCCTCCTTAGGCATGACATTTTATGTCAATAAAGTTGAAGTCTGCAGCCTTGATGTAGTAATACAAGCTTAATTTTCTTAATGCAAATATTATTGGTCTATGAAGTGCAATTAACTCCAGATCACAGGCAAGGAAAGGGAGGGGGGAAGGGGGGAAGGATTGCTGCTTATTCACAGATTTAAAATGAGTCTTTAAGAGAGGTGAAATTATCTGTTCCCAGAAAGGCTTAATGCAGACCAGCTGAGCTGCTTTATTTTTCTTAATGATACATATTCTTTTCCTTTTCTTCTTTCCTTCTTCCTCTCTGTCCTACACTTTACTTCTCTTTCTCTCTCTCTTTCTTTTGGGTGCATTAGGAAGAGTGTGGCCAGTTGGTCAAGAAAGGTTCTCCTCTCCCTGTACTCTGCCCTAGTGAGTTTACATCTAGACTACTGTGTCCAGTTCTGGGCTTCCAATTTCAATAGGGACAGGGAACTACTTGAGAGAGTCCAGCAAAGGCTACAAGGTTGGTGAGGGGAGTGGAGCACTTCTCTGGTAAGGAAGGGCTGAGAGGTCTGGGGTTGTTTAGCCTGGAGAAGAGTAGAATGAGAGGGGATACTATCAATGCTCATCAGTATCTAAAGGATAGGGATCAAGACAATGGGACCAGATTTTTTTTTCAGTGGTGCCCAGTGATAGACTAAGGGGTAATGGGCACAAAAGAACACAGGAAGTTCTACCTAAACATAAGGAAAACCAACCTTCCTTTCCTTCTTTTCCTTCCTTCCTTCCTTTCCTTTCCTTCCTTCCCTTTCCTTCTCTTCCTCCTTCCTTCCCCTTCCTCCCTTCCTTCCCTCCCTTTCCTTCTCTTCCTCCTTCCTTCCCCTTCCTCCCTTCCTTCCCTCCCTCCCTTCCTTACCCCCTCTCTTCCTTCTTTCCTTCTCTCCCTCCTTCCCTCCATCCCTCCCTCCCTCCCTTCATTTTAATTTTCTTTTTTTTTTTTTTTTGCTTCTACACTCTACTATAAAAAAGTATCTGAAAATATTCTAGATGGACTGCAGCTTCACAAGGAGAATAATAGTCATAATAACTATCATACAGTTAGAGAAGAGGCATGCTGGGTATATCTGTCTCCCTATAGATGCTGTTCCATTTTTATTCAAGTGGAAATTGCAAGAGTTGTGTAGATGGGTCCTCTGAAGATCCCTGAAATCAAGCCAATTTTAATTAATCTTATCAATCATCTCAGAATAATCAAATTAATGAAAAAAATGTGGTTGACTCTTTGATTCCAGCAGCAGCTACATTTTATCATATGAAAAAATGGCTTTTCCTTTTGTATTTTAAATGACTGAAATTTGAAAAATAGATTTGTTAACTTCATAAAGGGCAGTAAATGTTATTACAAAAGTGGTTGGTTAACTTGTCACTGTTCTGTTGTGAGGCTTGGAGTAACACCCACAATGGGATTATTGATATAAATAGTGTCTTTTTAGGAGGAGGAAGGCGACGTGGTCCTCTGCAGAGGTTCATTTAGTAAAACCTCAACTAATCCTCGCCCTTTCAAAAGATGGAAGCTCCCTGAAAATAAGAGTATATTAATGGCGGGGGGGCACATAACTCACAGAGCTTGGAGAGATTCTATTACTCTTTAGGACAGAACTATGGATTTCAGAAGGAGTCAAGTGTATGATGAAGAGCCCTGGTAGCTGCGTGGTACTGTGCAAAAGCAATGGGAGGACCCAGCCCATCTGCTAACAGCAATTTAATAGCTTGACTTCTGGCACATTGCTGGCAGAAAAAGTGACAAGCACTGCTTTACGCGCTGAGCAATGTGCGCTCTACACCAGTTCCATTTTATTTAGATAGTAAACTCCTTGGGGCAAGGTATCTTTCTGTGCTGCGTTTGTCAAGCGCTTTGCATGGCAGTTCTGCTTTCTGACTGGATGTTTT
The DNA here is from genome assembly GCA_013399055.1 of Ramphastos sulfuratus. NCBI lineage: Eukaryota > Metazoa > Chordata > Aves > Piciformes > Ramphastidae > Ramphastos > Ramphastos sulfuratus. The sequence goes on along the minus strand of WBNM01044726.1, from coordinate 33,317 downwards.
TACACTGTGCAGAGATGCTCAGGCCAGCAGCACCTGAGCTCCTGCTGGGAGCAGAGGTAGCTCAGCTACAGCAGCACGGTGCTGTGCTCACATCACTGAAAAAAACAACAGTCTCACAACTCAACTAGTCACCACAATGTCTAACCAGTTTGGTGTTGTCCCATCGTCAAGAGTTAAGAGTTTGTCCACTAGGCAAGTGACAGATGTTCTCTATGCACCTCTTTCCCTTCCCAAGGAGGAGAGAAAGAGAATAAGAGAGAGAAAGTGATGNTATTCTAGATGGACTGCAGCTTCACAAGGAGAATAATAGTCATAATAACTATCATACAGTTAGAGAAGAGGCATGCTGGGTATATCTGTCTCCCTATAGATGCTGTTCCATTTTTATTCAAGTGGAAATTGCAAGAGTTGTGTAGATGGGTCCTCTGAAGATCCCTGAAATCAAGCCAATTTTAATTAATCTTATCAATCATCTCAGAATAATCAAATTAATGAAAAAAATGTGGTTGACTCTTTGATTCCAGCAGCAGCTACATTTTATCATATGAAAAAATGGCTTTTCCTTTTGTATTTTAAATGACTGAAATTTGAAAAATAGATTTGTTAACTTCATAAAGGGCAGTAAATGTTATTACAAAAGTGGTTGGTTAACTTGTCACTGTTCTGTTGTGAGGCTTGGAGTAACACCCACAATGGGATTATTGATATAAATAGTGTCTTTTTAGGAGGAGGAAGGCGACGTGGTCCTCTGCAGAGGTTCATTTAGTAAAACCTCAACTAATCCTCGCCCTTTCAAAAGATGGAAGCTCCCTGAAAATAAGAGTATATTAATGGCGGGGGGGCACATAACTCACAGAGCTTGGAGAGATTCTATTACTCTTTAGGACAGAACTATGGATTTCAGAAGGAGTCAAGTGTATGATGAAGAGCCCTGGTAGCTGCGTGGTACTGTGCAAAAGCAATGGGAGGACCCAGCCCATCTGCTAACAGCAATTTAATAGCTTGACTTCTGGCACATTGCTGGCAGAAAAAGTGACAAGCACTGCTTTACGCGCTGAGCAATGTGCGCTCTACACCAGTTCCATTTTATTTAGATAGTAAACTCCTTGGGGCAAGGTATCTTTCTGTGCTGCGTTTGTCAAGCGCTTTGCATGGCAGTTCTGCTTTCTGACTGGATGTTTTTACACTGTGCAGAGATGCTCAGGCCAGCAGCACCTGAGCTCCTGCTGGGAGCAGAGGTAGCTCAGCTACAGCAGCACGGTGCTGTGCTCACATCACTGAAAAAAACAACAGTCTCACAACTCAACTAGTCACCACAATGTCTAACCAGTTTGGTGTTGTCCCATCGTCAAGAGTTAAGAGTTTGTCCACTAGGCAAGTGACAGATGTTCTCTATGCACCTCTTTCCCTTCCCAAGGAGGAGAGAAAGAGAATAAGAGAGAGAAAGTGATGGGTTGGAAAAGAAAACCAAAACAGTTTTAATGAAACCAATAAAATGAAACATTATACAAATAGATAACAAACCAATGTCAAACACAGCCCCCAATGGCAATCACATCACTGTCACCACTGATGTTGGGGGAAGGCACTGGGAAATTCCCAGACTGGAAACAGTGGCAGATGTGGCAACCAAATTCAGGAGCTGAATTCTGGAACTGCATTCAGGAACACGTGGATTGGGATCAAAAGCAGTACAAACAAATTCCTCTTCTGCTGACCACTGAAGAAAATGATTGATTCTGATGATCCATCAGCTTTACACTGACTATGAAGTAGATAGAACGGAATTCCTTGATGGTCATTTTGAGTCACCTCTCCTCCCTGCAGGTGCCACCTCTACTTTACTGCACCCCAAAGCAGCACACAAGATTTAACAGTGACCTTGCTCCGCACAGGAGCAAGCCTAAGCAAGAGTCTTTCTGCACTCTAACCTTTGGCAGTAGCTCTAACCATCAGCATTATCACTGTTAGAAGCAGTCAGTGTCTGTGAAAACTTGCTGTTAACTTCAGAGAGTGCTGTCACAGTCCAGGACAGAATGGCAGTTAACCTCCAAGGCACTCCAGTAATGCTGCTAATTAAATGCACACAGCCCTGCACACGCTTCTTTGTGACATGAACACAAAGCAAGCCTGCACAAGCAGGGCCTTCTGGCAGACTGACTCAAACTATCCCAGATCTCTTGCCTGTTTGGGACTTCATTCCACCATGTCCCTGATTCTGCTAGTTATGCATGGAAGCAGCATCAGGAATTTCTGCAGACCAGCTCACCTATCTACTCTTTCAAAACAAGCTTATGGTTCTCTCTTGATTGTAGGCCTGAGAAGTCTCTGCTGTACAAGATGTTGTTCAGATTGGTTTCAATATACTTGGAAGGCTTTTAGAATTTGTATCTGAAGGAATTTGCCCCAATTTTTAAGGTGCTTTAAGATGCAGAGTGGCTACAGGAATTTATTGATGTTTTGCAGACCCAGGGAGTGCTGGTTCCCCTCTGACCATGTGTTTCAGGGCTGACCTGTTCGTTTCCAGTTGCAAGTTCTGGATCTAAATTCTGTCTCCAGTGTGAGGATGCTTCCACCTGAGTATTTCACCAGAAAACAACATATCATGATCCATTAAGTATCATTCCACTCCAAGCCCTTGAACAGTGAGATGGCAGTGCACTGTGTGGGGAAAGGACTTCCTCCTCTGATTCATTCCCTACCAATGTGCTCCTGATGGAGCCATGACCGGTCCTTGAGGTACATCACTACGAGTACTACTGCCCAGACTGCAGTAGGACAAGATCCCACAAGGCCTTCAGCATGTCTCCTCCTTCTCCTAGTTATATATTTCAGTTTCCTTCTGCAGATTGAAATGTTACATATCATCAGAATGGGGAGAGACTTTCCAAGTTAAAGAATACTCAAAGGGTTAAACATCACTGACATTTATTGTAACAGGGAGTATCACAGACCTCATCTTTAAAAGCACTGAAGTCATCTAAGATACTAATGCAAAAAGCAGTAATATGTCATCATGGAGCACCTGTTTATCTGCTTAGTATTTTTTGTCTGGGCCTTGCAGATTGTCCTTGGTTTGAGAGCATCTGGTAGCTTGGGCAACACAGCAATGACAGGTGAGAGTGAAGTGTCTTCATTGATTCTAAGTGCTCATGGCAATAGTATGAGGTGTTGATACTACAGTAACACAGCATTAGTCTTATGTCCTACTCTTTTTCTAGACTTTTGGTAGAATAGCAGAATCATTTTGGTTTGAAGAGACCTTCAACACCATCAAGTCCATCCATTAACCAGCACTGCCAAAAGTCACCACTAAATCATGTCCCTCAGCACCACATCTACACATGTTTGAAGTACCTCCAGAGCTGAGGACTCCACCATTTTCCTGGACAGCCTGTTCTAGGGCTTGACAACCCTTTTGGGGAATAAAATTTTCCTAATATGCAACCTACACCTCCCCGGCACAATCAGATGCTGCTTCCTCTTGTTCTGGCACTTGTTACTCAGGAGAAGAGACAGAGCCTCACCTTCCCAGGTAGTTGTAAAGAGCAAGAACGCGTCCCCTGAACCTCCTTTTCTTGAGGTTAAACAGCCTCAGTTCCTTCAAGCTGCTCCTCAGACTTGTGCTCTAGACCCTTCACCAGCTTCGTTGCCCTTCTTTGGACACACCCCATCACTTCAAGCACTTTTTCCCTATCTCTGATTCTCATCTTTCATATTGTGTTTCTTTGTGTTCCCTTAGAGCTGGGAGGCTGCTACCTGCACTTTTCCCAAATGAGAAAATGAGAGGGGAGAGGCTGGAGAGAGGAACCTGCCCCTTCTCTCTACATGGCTCTGCAGCCATGCCATGTATAATCTGTCAATAGCTTGGAGAAAGACAGTGGGAGAGAGAAGAGGGCCAAGGTAAAGAGAGGACTCCTGTTCCACAAGGGACCTGGGTGGAAAGAGGGTCCACATACCTCTGGCAATCCCTTGCTAACATCCTTTCCAGTGACAGCCATAAGAATGCAGTACCCAAGTTGGACTATTTTTCCTTTTCTAAAGAACTCTAATATAGCTTAGAAACAAAGTGTCCCAACAAATATAAACCTAAAGTAAAATAAATATTTTTACCATTTCATATCATCCTAATTGAATGTGAAGGCTGTGTATAGAACTGTAATTCTGTCCAGAGGCTGCTTGTCAAGTCATGTTTTTATTGTAATTACCTGATTTGTTCAGCTTTAATCGTATTTACTTTTGAAGGTCAGCTGTCCTGCTCTGAAATGGTTAGTGAAGGCTGTGAGAATACACAACACCCATGGGAAGAAAAGCAAAAAGCACACAAGCTCTTTTAATTTGGACTTCACAGTGGAAGAGGTGGTATTTTTTCTTAACTTCTTAGCAGTCCATATTTCTTCATCAATACTGTTTATTACCTGGTTCCATAATAGCTCTTAGAAGTGCTGTTTGTGGCCAGGCTCCAGTGCACATTGTTGATAAGTCCATAACCTACATCAGCCCATACCAGAGACCCAGTAAAGCACATAGCATGAGAAATCCAGTAGCATTCTCTTCATACCACTGATGAATCAGCAGAGGTGCAGAATTCAGGGGTTTAGCCTCTGTCTTGGTTTGAGCTGGATTCAGCTCTGAACTGAGGACAAAAGGAATTTACTCCAATGTAGTAAATAAAAATGAACAGAATTGGAGGCTAAATGGATACAAAAGTAAACAATACACAAAAGGTACCAAGGTAGAAGCATATATATACATTCAGAATCAATCCTGATCTAGCACCACCCTGGCTAAGCTTCAAGACAGGCCTCAGTAGACCTCAATAGCTTCAACCAGCCAAGTTTCTCTCCAACCCCCACAGGCCTCAGTAGGCTCCAATGCCCTTGCAGATCAGCCCTCACTGTCCCCTGCTCTGAGAAAGCCTGGTAGGCCTCACAGAGCAGCTAGGGAATAGCTGCCAGCCAAGCCTACTCCTTCACAAACCAAAAGCCATAACAGCAACTGCTCACTTGAAGGAGAGAGGAAAGAGAGAGGGAGACTGGACAGTCTGCCCTTTGTATAGGGAGACACAGGCATAGGGAATAGAAAAAAGGATTACAATATTCTGTGCCTCCCCCTGAAGACTGGAGTACTGTGTGCAGTTCTGGAGCCCCCAGCACAGGAAGGACATGGAACTGTTGGAGCCCATCCAGAGGAGACCATGAAGATGCTCAGAGGGCTGCAGCAGCTCTCCTATGAGGACAGGCTGAGAGAGTTGGGACTCTTCAGCCTGGAGAAGAGAAGAATTCGAGGAGACCTTATAGTAGCCTTCCAGTATCTAAAGGGGGCCTACAGGAAGGCTGGGGAGGGATTATTGACAAGGTCTTGCAATGACAGGACAAGGGGCAATGGGTTTGAACTGGCAGAGGGAAGATTTAGACTGGATGTTAGGAGGAAGTTCTTTACAGTGAGGGTGGTGAGGCACTGGCACAGGTTGCCCAAGAAGGTTGTGGCTGCTCCCTCCCTGGAGGTGTTCAAGGCCAGGTTGGACGAGGCCTTGAGTGACCTGTGCTAGTAGGAGGTGTCCCTGCCTATGGCAGGGGGTTGGAACTAGATGATCCTTGAGGTCCCTTCCAACCTTACCATTCTATCATTCTATGATTCTATTATGCCTCTACCTCAAACAAAATAGCTTCAGGTTTATAGTTAAACAATAATTTCAGGTTTAGAGCTAAACTTTGAGGCTCAAACGATCACCTTTGGGCTGCCCTGCAGGGTAGGCCTCTACAATTCAGCTTCCACATGTTATGAAAGGCAAAGAGCAGCTTTGAGCTCTATTTTTCAAAAAATAAATTTAAAAAAAGGCAAGTCCTTGTTTTCTNCAACCAGCCAAGTTTCTCTCCAACCCCCACAGGCCTCAGTAGGCTCCAATGCCCTTGCAGATCAGCCCTCACTGTCCCCTGCTCTGAGAAAGCCTGGTAGGCCTCACAGAGCAGCTAGGGAATAGCTGCCAGCCAAGCCTACTCCTTCACAAACCAAAAGCCATAACAGCAACTGCTCACTTGAAGGAGAGAGGAAAGAGAGAGGGAGACTGGACAGTCTGCCCTTTGTATAGGGAGACACAGGCATAGGGAATAGAAAAAAGGATTACAATATTCTGTGCCTCCCCCTGAAGACTGGAGTACTGTGTGCAGTTCTGGAGCCCCCAGCACAGGAAGGACATGGAACTGTTGGAGCCCATCCAGAGGAGACCATGAAGATGCTCAGAGGGCTGCAGCAGCTCTCCTATGAGGACAGGCTGAGAGAGTTGGGACTCTTCAGCCTGGAGAAGAGAAGAATTCGAGGAGACCTTATAGTAGCCTTCCAGTATCTAAAGGGGGCCTACAGGAAGGCTGGGGAGGGATTATTGACAAGGTCTTGCAATGACAGGACAAGGGGCAATGGGTTTGAACTGGCAGAGGGAAGATTTAGACTGGATGTTAGGAGGAAGTTCTTTACAGTGAGGGTGGTGAGGCACTGGCACAGGTTGCCCAAGAAGGTTGTGGCTGCTCCCTCCCTGGAGGTGTTCAAGGCCAGGTTGGACGAGGCCTTGAGTGACCTGTGCTAGTAGGAGGTGTCCCTGCCTATGGCAGGGGGTTGGAACTAGATGATCCTTGAGGTCCCTTCCAACCTTACCATTCTATCATTCTATGATTCTATTATGCCTCTACCTCAAACAAAATAGCTTCAGGTTTATAGTTAAACAATAATTTCAGGTTTAGAGCTAAACTTTGAGGCTCAAACGATCACCTTTGGGCTGCCCTGCAGGGTAGGCCTCTACAATTCAGCTTCCACATGTTATGAAAGGCAAAGAGCAGCTTTGAGCTCTATTTTTCAAAAAATAAATTTAAAAAAAGGCAAGTCCTTGTTTTCTCTGTTCAGTAGTGCTCAAGCCAGTTTATCAGTTTGGTCCTCCATTTAGTTTCTAAATTTTGAGCCACAGCTGTGAGGAGGCCTCAGCAGCACCCAACTCAGGGGATTTTCCATACACCAGCCACCTTGCATGCAGCCTGCCACTGATTAACTGTGCTCCAGTGTAAATCCATCAGAGGAAAACCCCCAAATCATAAAATGGCCAAATATTTTTTAAAAGTGATAGACTTTTAGGTACAGCACATTGTTTTTAAACTCCTTGTGCTCCTTACATTTTGAAAGGAACCTTAATATATTCATAAGCACTAACCTTAAGTGAGGGCTACGTGCTCAAGCATAAATTCTCTTATCAGCAGATCTACTGCAGTTCTCACAAGGAGGAAATCTGCTGAGTGCTAACATTGTTGGCAGCTTCTTGTTGAATATAAGCACTTTCCTACAGCTCACCTAAAGGGAAAGGCTCCTGTAACTCTTTTCTCACCTTCACCTTCTTGATTGCCCTTTCCCATATCCTAGCCATGCTGAATAGCTGTTTGTAAATGAAAACTTTTACACAGTTAGATTTCTATATTAAATTTATCTTTAAGTCTAAGCACAATAATTTCCCCAAGTAATCTATAATGCTCTGCTTTTGTAGTGAGCATTATTTTGCCTCTAAAGTATGTTGGGTTAGGATAAGACTTCTATCTGGCCATTCAACTCGCTGCTACTTCCAAAGCAAGGAAATGGAAAAATCAATCCATTTTTTTCACCCATTTGTTATTCCAAAGTAGGAAACATGAAACTAATCACTAATTGTCTTAGAAACAGCCAAATTCATTTTCCCTGGGTTTTTCCTTGGTTTACTTACAACTGCAGTAGATTAAGTGGTCATTTCTGGGAACTTAAATAATGCCTCCTGTAGTACCTTCATTTCCACCCTCATGGACCCTGTCCAGTTTCTTTTCTAATGAGATTCCTAGAGGACTGGAATAAGGGTTTGTACATTGCCAGTTTGCATTAGCAGAGGAGATGACACCACACCCACTGATGAAAAGCATATTCTATATCCATAGGCACACCTTAATGGCATCAAAGTTTCATCTAAAGAAACAAGAGGAAGCATGGAACAGGAAGAATTACATCCATCACAGGGCTTATCCAGGTTCCCTCTGGTTCTGACAGCAACTCCCTAGAGCAACTTCAGGTCTATCAGCATAGTGGTTCCTGCAGCACACACCTCCCCACCTACTCTTGGCTCAAAATATGACTATAAAGCCCTAAAGGACAGAGTAATAAGGTAAACCATGTCAGTAAGGACACAGTGATTCATCTCCACCGTAGTCTCTTCCTGCACATGCAGCATGCACTTTGCTGTACCAAGGAATTTTTCACTTTCCAAATGGAGACCAAGTCTGGGCTATTCTGTTCACTGGAATATCAAGAAGCTGCATATGAAACTCCTTTGCTTAGCAGCATTTGATCAGCCCAAGATGTTCGAGAAGACAGAAGAAGTGATTCCAAGAGCTAATCTCTAGGAATATGGGCTTTTCCTTTCACTGCAATGAGGTACACTTTTAAAAAAACTATATATATATAATAAAAGGTCTTCTAATTAAAACTGAAGTAATTATTTTTTTCCACAAAATCCCTTTCCTAAGTTTGACCTGTATCCAGTAATAGTGACAGTGCTCCCAACACTCCACTTTCTGATAGACACAATTTCACTGACCCAGTTCTACACTTTTATATGTGAATAAAGAAGGACTTCTGCATGTCAACTACTGCACAGCTCATCTGTCTTTAGCTTTAACTGTCTTTTTGGGAAGGACACTGTGCAATGGTATACTCATATATGGCACTATAGAGTTAAATTAGGAAACTCTTCAAAATAAAAATCATAGAATCATAGAATGGTAAGGTTGGAAGGGACCTCAAGGATCATCTACTTCCAACCCCCTGCCATAGGCAGGGACACCTCCCACTAGCACAGGTTACTCAAGGCCTCATCCAACCTGGCCTTGAACACCTCCAGGGAGGGAGCAGCCACAACCTCCCTGGGCAACCTGTGCCAGTGCCTCACCACCCTCACTGGAAAGAACTTCCTCCTAACATCCAGTCTAAATCTCCCCTCTGACAGTTTAAACCCATTGCCCCTTGTCCTGTCATTACAAGACCTTGCCAATAGTCCCTCCCCAGCCTTCCTGTAGGCCCCCTTCAGATACTGGAAGGCTACTATAAGGTCTCCTCAAAGCCTTCTCTTCTTCAGGCTGAAGAGCCCCAACTCTCTCAGTCTGCTCTCATAGCAGAGCTGCTGCAGCCCTCTGAGCATCTTTGTGGCCCTCCTCTGGACCTGCTCCAACAGTTCCATGTCCTTCCTGTGCTGGGGGCTCCAGAATAAAATAATTCTATTGTAGACAATTCCACACATTATCTTCATTCCATATTGTAACCTTATCTTCCATTTTCACAGAAATCATGGAAATATTCAGGTTAGAAAAGACCCTCAGAGTCACCAACCAATATNCCAACCAATATCCCTACTCTACAAAGTTCAGCCTTAAACCACATGCTCAAGCACCACATCCAAACAATTTTCAAACACATCCAGGGTTGGTGACTCAACCATCTCCCTGGGCAGCCCATTCCAAAGCCTGACCACTCTTGCTGTGAAAAAAAATTCCCTAATATCCAGCCTAAATCTACCCAGTCACAATTTGAGGCCATTCCCTCTTGTTCTATCACTATTTACCTGTGAGAAGAGACCAGCATCCACCTCTCCACAATGTCCGTTCAGGTAGCTGTAGACAGTGATGAGGTCTCCCCTCAGTCTTCTCTTTTCAGACTAAACAGCCCCAGCCCCTTCAGTTGTTCTTCATAGATCTATTCTCTAGGCCCTTCACCAGCTTCATTGCCCTCTTCTGCACTCACTCCAGCACCTCAACATCCCTCTTGTAATGAGGTGCCCAAAACTGAACGCTGTAGTCAAGGTGTGGCCTCACCAGAGCTGAGTACAAGGGGACAATCACCTCCCTACTCCTGCTGGACACAGCATTTATAACAGAAAACGTGGAACTCTTATATTGTATGGTTAACAAATTCAGGTTGTACCGTGTCTCTTCCCTCATTCTGAAAGCCTTTGTTCACTGCTTCATTGCTATCTGCATGTAGAGACAGGCAATAATCATCTGTAGGCTACAGTCATAATAGCACACTTGATAGTATCACCGAATCAGCTACCCGCTACAAACACATCTGAAATTTTCCATGCTTCAGTACTATCAGCAGGCTAGGTAATGTGAGGAGTATCAGGAAACTTCTTTGTTACAATGGGATCTACTCATGCCAAAAAAAAAAAAAGCTGACTTGAACACCAAATATAGAATTGGACCAGTAGGGATAAAAAAAAGTGGGAGCAGAAGATGGAAATGAAAAGAGGTATCATAAAATTAAGCCAACACCCACCCACCCTGCCCCCAAGAGATAATTAAGTACACAAACGTACTGCTGATCTCGTCTGAAGGTAGAATTTCACCAAAACTTAACTTCAGTAGGTTCAAGATTTCTGTCAGACACTTCCTTGACTTGAGTTTTAAGATGATTGTCTCACTCAGCATAGTATGGGACAGGTGATGGAGAGAGGTGGAGCGTCTTTTAAAAGTAAGAGATAAATAATGGTTAAAGATGCACTGATTTCCCTTCTTAGGCCATGCTTTTAAGAGGCTCTTGTCAATCATGGCTGGGTTTTTTAAAGGCATGAGCTACTTATTTACATAAAACAAGAACGGAAGCAAATCAAAACACAAAATTACAGGAAGTTCACCAGAGATGGAATTGTGGAGACCTTAAGTCATGTATTTATGGAGTGCAGAGTCAGGCCAATAGAAATCTGAGCCTCACTTCTTACACATCCTAGGCCCTTGCAATCCACATGCATCACCCAGTACCATGATCAATTACTTGTGTTTGATTAAAGTACCTCTTCAAAAAAGACATCAGGTCTTGATGTGTTTTGTTGTGGCTGTTTATCCCTCCTCACCACTCTTGTTAAAGATGTGCATCTTATTAATCTACCTGAATGGGTCTAGTTTCAGCCATTAGCCATGGTTGTGCATTTTCTTCCTCTTGATTAAATGGTCATTTAGTGTCAAACATATCTCCATCACCTGTGATCAAACCACATCCCACCATTTCTGATCAGGTAAAGAGACCATGCTGACTAAATCCCTCACTTTAGATTTCAGATAACTTCTATGGTTCTTTCTGTGCTTCTTCCAATATTTCATCTTCTTTTTTGTTTGTTTGCTTTTTAAAGAAGCATGACAATGAGAACTCTTGGTATGCCTACTCCCTTTTGCCAAGGCCATATGTAAATATGAGATCACTTTCACATTCACTGTTCCCTTCACATACACAAGGACCACAGGGGTTCCTTCAGCCTTTCAGTTGTTCTGGAGGTTAGCTGACAGCTACTTGTCACCTTAAGGGTTGTCAAGCCCTGGAACAAGCTGCTCAGGGAAGTGGTGGAGTCCCCATTCCTGGAGGGTTTTTTTAAAAGAGCTGTAGGTGTGGTGCTGAGGGACATGTTTAGTGGTGACCTGGCAGTGCTGCCTTAATGGTTGCACTTGATGATCTCAGAGGTCTTTTTCAACCATATACTCTATTTCACACAGTATCACAGTATAGCAAGGTTGGAAGAGACCTCAAAGATCATCAAGTCCAACCCATTACCACAGACCTCAAGACTAGACCATGGCACCAAGTGCCACGTCCAAACGTGCCTTGAACACCTCCAGGGACGGTGACTCCACCACCTCCCTGGGCAGCCCATTCCAGTGGGGAATGACTCTCTCAGTGAAGAACTTTCTCCTCACCTCCAGCCTAAACTTCCCCTGGCACAGCTTGAGACTGTGTCCTCTTGTTCTGGTGCTGGTTGCCTGAGAGAAGAAAGCAACCTCCTGCTGGCCACAACCACCCTTCAGGTAGTTGTAGACAGCAAGAAGGTCTCCCCTGAGCCTCCTCTTCACCAGGCTAAACAATCCCAGCTCCCTCAGCCTCTCCTCATAGGGCTTGTGCTCGAGGCCTCTCACCAGCCTCGTTGCCCTTCTCTGGACACGCTCAAGCACCTCAATGTCCTGCACTGTTTCCAGTCTAAGGGCTTCTTTTGCTCTCACCCATGTCTTGTCGTGAGTTCCTGCAGAAGAAAGTCACAGTTCACACTTCAGATACAGTGAGAACATTTATTCTAACAATCTGAGGGTTTATATATCTTTACCACTGCAGGCACAGGATGTAAACAGGGAAACAACAGACAGCTCTATAATAATAATTGGCATAAACAGAAAGCCTTCTCCCACAATCTGAAAGATAGCTAGCCTTCCTCCACAAGGCCAAAACAGTAAAAAGGAGCCAGGTGTTAGAGCACATATTAGGGTGATGAGGAGCATCAAAGCCTTTCTAGTGCCTTGATTCATAGCTTACAAACTGTTCTTTACCTCCTTATCAGTGTTCCCTCTCAATGCTGTCTCTACAGTGAAATTTCATCCATACCAATTCCCACAAGTTCTATTTTTCTTCTTCAATAAGCCTAAATAGATACACTCAAAACACTTCATTCAAATTAACTACAACTGATCCAAATCACTTTTGTGCCTCCGTGATGTCTTGGTCACCTAGAACCTAGAGCTGCAATTCATTATCTCCCAATCCTGGCTTTCTAGCACTGAAAATACTGAACCATAGTAGCTAGCCACTGATGTTCATGGTGACCTCCCACCACTGGGGGACAAGTACTCCACAGAAGCTCGGCACTCACCATTTACCATGTATGGCTGTAGTTTTGACAGCTGTCATTTAGCCAGTTTTTAATCCATTTAAGTGTTCTGTAGTGATGTTGCATAGCACTGACTCTGTCATCAGAACATTATGCACCACTGATTCAAAGGTCTTGCAAAAGTCCATTACATTTACAGAACATCCTGTCAACAAACATCAAAACTGAGCAGGAATACCATTCTTTCTCTTCCAAATTTAAAAAATGCTACTTTTTCTAGGAGCTATTTTTGCTGTTCCATTAGCAATGAAGAAGGCTGGTAATATTGTAAAGGGTTAAGCCTCCTGGGTGGGAGGAGTGGTCAGAACTTGACCCCACATCTGCTCGACCCCAGGTACAGTGTTTAGCCCACTCCCACTTCCTGTCTGGACCCCCTGTGTAAACAGAGGAACTTCCAGTTGCTCTCTCTCTCTTTGTGGACTACGTGCCTGACACCATCCTTGTTCTTATTCTCCTGTCCTGCTGACACCCCAGTCTCTACCACACAGTGGACATCTCTTCAATCCACTACCATCCACCACCATCCATCTGGTTGTATATATATTTTGTATCTTGTTTCCCCTTCCCTATACCTATTTGTAACTACCCTACCTTAAATACCTTTTACTTGCTGGTAAAGTTTTATTTTACCTTCCAAATTATAGCCAGACTGTTCTTTGGGTGGTTTTACCCATTCTGCCTCCCTCCTTTCCTTCCCCCTTTCCAAAAGGTGGGGGAGAGGGGAAGGCATCCTACTATTATTGTATTGGTTTCCCCTGAGAAGCTAAACTCAAACCAATACAAATATACTTCTTCATCTTCATCCAACAGGACATCATTCTCCTTATCTCCATACACAGGGACAGAGTAATTTCTGGAACATTTTTCTCCTTTTTGCATCTTGAATTACATTGCCACCTGCCATTTTATTATTGGTTTGTTGCCAGCTTGAGGAAAAAACCTTCTCAATATTGCCAGACATGTTTTTCTTTCTGATGTTTACAGTCATCAAACTTCCAATTTAGTGACTTCTGTTTTAGCTCATACAGATAGATATTTATGTGTCTTTCATTCTAACATGTTTGCCTTATTTTTGGCTATTTTTTCTCCTCTTATCTCAGACTGTGATTTCTGGCTATGGATTTTTGTCAGTGTTCACAGAATCATGGAATGGTTTGAGCTGAAAGGGATTTTAATGATCATCTAGTCTACTCCACTCCCCTGCAGTGACCTTGGACATCTTCCATTAGAGTAGACTTCTCAAAGCCTCATTCACAGTATCACAGTATCACAGTATAGCAAGGTTGGAAGAGACCTCAAAGATCATCAAGTCCAACCACAGACCTCAAGACTAGACCATGGCACCAACTGTCAATTTGCCCTTGACAATTCTAGGGACAGGACATCCACAGCTTCTCTGGGTTGTCTACTCCAGTGTCCCACCACCTTAACTGTGAAGAATTTCTGCCTAATATCTAATCTAAATCTCTCCTGTTTCAAAACCATCACCCCTTGGTCTGTCCCCATCTTTCTTATAGGCCCCCTTTAAGTACTGAAAAGGTGCTATAAGGTCTCCCTGGAGCCTCCTCTTCTCCGGGCTGACCTCTCACAGCCTGTACTCATATGGAAGGTTGCTCCAGTCCCCTGACAATCTTCATGGTCCTCCTCTGGACCAATTTTTTTCAAATTGAAATTTCAAATTTTCATTGGTATGTTTCTGTCTCGATTTTGTTTAGGATTTTACCATCATTCTTCTCCTTTAAATCAGGATGCATTTGTGTGCATGTATACATCATTACCATCAATCATTGTCAATGTAAGAGCTAGTGACCTGGGAAACCAAATCTCTTCCAGTTGTCTCTTACTGATCTTGTTACCTGATTGACTGGATATTGGGAAAATTGGTATGACAAGAGACCCTCAAGTATGGAGCATGTAGTTAAAATGGCAGTCTTACAGGAGATAGTCATTGAGGGTATAGGAGTGGGGGGGAAAAAAAGGGAATGTGTACAAACTGGGCAAGAGACAGAGATTAACAGAACTGAGGAGCATTGTGGCTCTTGCTTTTTTCTGTGAAGAGGACACTTTGAAGGTCCTTAGGTTCTCTCCCAGATCCTGCTCTTAATTTCTAATTAGCTACTCTCCACACAATTTCCTTCAGAAAAGTAACATTTTTTTTCTTTATTTGCTTTCAAGCTGAGCCATCAGTTCATAATGAGCCTTGATTCATAATGAATTTCCCAGATTTGACTTTGTTGTGTCTGACTTTTTCTTAAAATCCTATTCATGTGAATTATCTTGACTGAGAGCACACACATAAATGAGCTCTTCATTCATACCTGCTAGAGCCCTCTGTGGCATTCTGCCCATCAGAGATAGAGCCCTCTGCACTAAGCTTGTAATTCTTCTCTCAATGGGACAATCAGTGCTTTCCCTTAAATTATTAATAAACCTAGAGTCTGTTTCTGATTTCACTTTCAGAGAGCTCTGTTAGTATACTAAAGAGGTAAAGTGAAAACAAACCTGTTAGCCTTTCAGAAGTACAAATCACTCCTGTAATACTTTTTTTTTTTTTCACAGTTACAAGTCTTGTAATGTGTCAACTAAACATGATGGACATCCTATCTTCTAGTCAAAACCATTTTTCTTCCTAATCAAATGCTTCAAAAACAGATAAGCAAACTAATCAGCACCATAGAATGATAGAATGGTAAGGTTGGAAGGGACCTCAAGGATCATCTAGTCCCAACCCCCTGCCATAGGCAGGGACACCTCCTACTAGTACAGGTCACTCAAGGCCTCGTCCAACCTGGCCTTGAACACCTCCAGGTAGGCAGGGAGCAGCCACAACCTCCCTGGGCAACCTGTTCCAGTGCCTCACCACCCCAAACAACTTCCTCCTAACAGTCTCTCATCTCTTGATCTTTTGTGCTGCTTCTATGTCTGCCCAGTATGTTTGGCAGATCTTTGTAATTCTATGGACCCATGGCAACTGAAGGAGCTTTTGTGACCTTCCACTGGTAGACATCCTGTGGTATCAGAATGTGGAATGATCCTACCCTAATAACCTCATTTCATCACAGATAATATAAATACATTTTGGACTGCGGCTATCCTATGTTCAAGGTAATCAAATAGGGTTCACTGATCCTTAGACAATCATTGGTAGTTCCAGTCAGAAAGTACAGTTGCACCAGCACAGGTCAGGCATTGACCTGCTGGAAAGCAGCTCTGTGGAGAGGGACCTAGAGGAGTCCTGGCAGACTGCAAGTTTATCACAAGCCAGCTATGTGCACTTCCGGCGAAGAAGGCCAGGGGGATCCTGTAGTGTGTGAGAAACAGTGCAGCCAGCAGACTGAGGGAGGTTCTTCTCCTCCTCTACTTTGCCCTAGTGAGGCCACATTTGGAGTACTGTGTAAGTTCTGGGCTCCCCAGTTCAAGAGAGAAAAGAAACTACTGGAAAGAGAGCCCAGCGGAAGCAACAAAGATGAAAAGAGGACTGGGGCATCTCTCTGAGGAGGAAAGCCTGAGAGACTTGGGGCTGTATGGCTTGGAGAAGAGAAAACTGAGGTGAGATCTTATCAGTGCTCATCATTATCTAAAGGGTGAGGCTCAAGAGGATGGGGCCAGATTCTTCCCAGTGGTGCCTAGTGACAGGATGATGGGCAACAGGCATAAACTACGACACAGGAGATTCCCTCTTTACTTCAAGGGTGCTGGGCTGCACTTTCCCTAAAGAGATATCAAATCCACCTGGACATCGCAATCCTGGGCAACCTGCTCTAGGTGACTCTACTTTAGCATGAAATTGGACTAGATGATCTCCAGAGATCCTTTCCAACCCCAACCATTCTGTTGTTCTGCGAAAGAAATTAATTTTCTGTTATAATAATGTCTATATCAGTTTATATTTTAAATTACAACTCAAAACAAAATCATTTGGAAATACTTGTTGTGAACACCCCTTGACTACAATGGGACCAAGATTTTTTTCTCGGCCCATTTTTTTTTTATTTCCATTTGGAAATACTGAAGAATGGATAATCCATCAGTACTGTCCACACAGTTCAAGAACTATTGTCAGGACATATAAAAAAAGTCTGAAATGTGAGGGCCTGACACAATGCACATTCATGTCAATAACGGCGCATTTTTCTACAGAAGTCATGGACTCCGGATCGGATTTCATCACAAAGGAAATGATAAAACGCTTGAGAACTCAACTCCTGTTCTGTTAAATTAAATGAAATTGCTCCAGATCAAAGGAAAGCCCAAACAGTATGGAGAAACAATAGGATTGTTCATTCTTAAAGAAAATGGCAAATAGTAATCATATTCAGAAGAAAAATGCAATAAAGAAAACAATTTGACGTAATATTCTGTTGGGGGGGAAAAAAAAAAAGATATCTCATTTTCAATTTAATATTAAAAAATTGCTCACATTAATTCTCTTCAGTTTTCCAATATACATGTATGAGCTGCAGATTGAGCTGTGCAATTCATCATAAGTGTTATTTGCCAATATAACGTCCAGACTCCTGACTCTGACAAGAGGGAACAACTTGGCACTTTACATTCTTCATATTCCCAGTTCCTTACTCCTTATGTATGTTACAGTGTAGTAGTGTTATTTAGTTCATTTATTTTAAAAAGAAATAAAATTAAAAGGTATGTAAAAGTGGTGATAGTGCCTTTTATAAGCAGTCATGGAAAGAGCATTTGAAATCCAGAGTGAGAGAACAGCAACAACTTGGAGTAAACCAAATATGCATTATGCTGTGGGTGAATGTTAGTCCATGAACTATCCATGCTGTTTGGTTTTCACCAGTTAATTTCACTCCTTTATTCAAAAAGGTTGGTTCTTAGAGTCATGCAGATAAATAGAGGTCAGGAAAATACAAAAAGTGCTTTGAAATGGATTATAAAAAGATGTCAGGAATAGTTCAGGAAAACTGAGTCCTCTGCCCAAATGGAAGAATGTTGTGGTGGTTTGGCCCTGGCTGGGGGCCAAATGCTGACCAAAGTCACTCTATCACTCCCCTTCTCAGATGGACAGGGGAGAGGGGAAAATATAACAAAAGGCTGGTAATAAGGTAGAAGCAATTTCACAATGCTAAGCATGAGCAAAGACCACGCATGGAAGCAAAAGCAAAGAGCTGTTATTCTCTACTTCCCATCAGCAGACCGTTTTCGGTCCCTGCCGGGAAGCAGGGTGTAGCGGTGGCTCTGATGGATGGATGCCATGGACAAACATCCCCACACTTCCCTCTTTCACTCAGTTCTTACACTTGAGCTGATGTCGTACGGCATGGAATACGCCTGTGGCCAGTTTGGGTCAGCTGGCCTGGTTGTGTCCCCTTCCAAGATCTTGCCCTCACCTCAGCATACTCTTGGGGCAGAGAAATGTTGGGGAAGCACAGGCTGGTGCTTGGCTCAGCAGTAGCCAAAACACTGCTGTTATCAACACCCAGCTACAGCACTGCAAAACACAGCACTAGAAAAATGCTCTGAGGAGAATTAACTCCAGCTCAGCTAAACAACACAAACATGAACAAAATGGTCTCTTCATAGCTGTCCATGATGTCTTTTTTTACTTTTCTGTGGAGGATCCAGATTCCCATAATCCTAGCTCAGGTCCTGACTCTGCTGTATGTATACTGTAGATTATAAGCAGAACTTGATACAGAACATATCTATCAACAGAGCACTGCAGAGTGCCAAGATCCAGTTTGACTGAGCCTCCTGCATGTTGCCGTAATGCAATATATTTTTTTATATTCGATGTAGACTCAACACTATTATATTATTATTATTATATAGAATGACAGAATGATTTGGGTTGGAAGAGACCTTTAAAAGTCATCCAGTCCAATCCCTCTGCACGAGCAGGGACATCTTCAACCCGTCCAGGGTGCCCAGAGCTCCAGCCAAGCCGACCTGGAATGTTTCCAGGTACAGGGCATCCACCATCTTTCTGGGCAACCTGGATCAGTGTTTCGCCATTCTCATCATAAAAAGTTTTGTCCTTGTTATCTATTCTGAGTCTCCTCTCTTTCAGTTAAAAACTGCTACCTCTTGCTCAATGTATATTATACAGACTCAACACAGACCACACTAGAAAAAGGAACTGCTTGCTTGCTTTTGGAGTTTCACTGGGTATTTGCTCTTCCACAGTCTGGCTGTCTCATACCTGCCTCTCCTCTCTGTCCTTCAAGTCAATGTGANATTCTATGATTCTATGGAAATTTTGCTGTGATACTGTAGGTGAACAAATGTGATTTATTTCTATTTTTTATAAAGCATTTCCACTAAATACTCAAGATGGAGTTCTGCTTTTTGTAAAGAATAACATACACTGAGATTTCAGGCTTCCCAGGATCCAAGGAGTTGAGGGTTTTTTGTTTTCATTCTAGTGCATTCTCTGGTGAACAGAATCATGTTTTGAGCTCTCCCACATCACAAGCAATGCTGCAGCAATCCAAATATAGGCCTGTGGCAGCAAATACTACAAATGCAGCACTTGGCTACAAAAATCTGGTCAGTTAGTTAGGAAGACATGTTCTAGACAAGCAAAAAAGGCAGTTTCATAGGGTTGCAGCCTGCAATAAACACAATGAAATGACACAGGTGCCACTGTCTCTTTTTACCTGCACTTCTGTGGAAAGCCAGAGATAAGAAGCAGTATCCAAATTTATGGAAGGACCCTCTGATCTCATCCACTCCCCTGCTTCTCTCACCAAGGTCCAAGTTTTCCTTTCTTGCAAACACAGCTTATTCCTACTTTTCTCTTCTGGATCAATAAATCTAATTTCCTGACTACTCTACTGAGAAGTCTTGAGCTGGCTCTGCCACCAACTTAGCTCTTACCACTTCAATACCATTATGAACAGATAAGCATCCAACCCAGGCTACAGCCTGAACAGCAATTTGCCTGCTTATTCTTTTTTTTTTTTTAGGAGTAAATGTAAAAGGTTTATTTTTCCCTTGTCCCTGTTTCACTATATTCTGGCTTCAAAATAATTCACTGGAAATATAATTTGTCTGTTTTTTTTTTTAAAGTACATTAATGGAAGTGGGAGTGTCCCACATTCCCAGGATATCCCCAGAAAGTATTCAGTAAGCAGTAGTCTTCCCTGAAAGGTTGGTACTCCAAGGAAATGCTTCATTCTGCTCTTTTTCAGGTTCTTTTAACTAATATTATTTCCCAGCTTTTATCTTAGACAGCCAACACTATGTGAGAGAACAATGAGAAACTCAAAATAATAATACCAAAATAAGCAAATTTTCACATTACATAACTAAGTGGGAAAGGAAGGAAATTAAGATAGCTCTGGGTGAAATTAATGTAGCTGCAGCCTGCTGCTGTCAGAGTAATTTGGCCTTACTTTGTATATGATCTAAAAGGGACAGGGTAGTTTTGTTGTATTTTTTTTCATGGATCTAGATACAAATAAGTGAAAGAGCTAAGCAGACTCAGCAGCAACGGACTAGGAAAGAAGCAAATGTTTGGTTCATTCTAGGAGGAAATGAAATAACAAACTTCAGCTTTGAAGAGGCAGACCCCATAAACACAGTTCTCTTACCATACATCTGCTAGGGCACCACAACCCGAAGGGCCAGCTCTCCAGAAGGCTACTGAAGGACAGGATATCAGAAGATTAACCTAAGCCTTGGTATAAGTCATCACCTCCAGTTTCCCCCAAGGCAGTGGGAAAATATAGCTTCTTTCAGAGGGTGATCTATCTGCTGGTTGTGACTCACATTCCCAGGCACTCTGAACCTCTGCTTTTGGTACTTCCTCTACTAGGCTATCCCTGGTGACCAGCCTCCTTCTTTGCCTTTAAGTGGTGCAGAAATTAATCCTGATGAACCTCACATAAACCTTCCAATTAATCAATAAACCCACTTCTAAATAAAAAACCAAAACAAAACAAAAAAAAAAAAAACCAAATGAAAAAAAAAAACAAACCAACAAACCCAACCAAATAATAAATTTGTATAGGAACTAAAAGCAACAACCACCATTTCAGGAGCAAAAAACATCTTTGGTCAAACTTGTGAGCCTGTAACAGGCTGAAATACCCTCCTTGTCCAACAGCTGCTCCTCAGGCATCTGGTTTCCTTATGTCACGGTCTCACACTAAAGTTTTGTGATCTACAAACCAGGTAACTAGGAGCCTCTAAGTACACCTACCTAGCCCTCCATAACATCTTAATGTAGAAGGAGGTGAGATGGAGAAGGGCAAGAGTTGATTATTATTATTCCAAACAGCTGTAGGACATTACTCCTTTGGCCCCTCAAACTGGAATAATTTCAAACTCCATGGAGCAATTCATTGCAGTAGATAGACAGTAGTGGATGCTACATCATAGAATCACACAATGGTTTGGGTTGGAAGGGACCTCCAAAGGTCATACAGAGCTATCTCCCTGCAGTGAGCAGGGACACCCTCCACTAGATTAGGCTGCTCACAGCCTTGTTGAGCCTGACCTTGAATATCTGCAGGGATAGGGACTCAACCACTACCCTGGGTAAAAGGTTCCAGTTTACCCTCATGGTAAAGAACTTATTCCTAATATTCAATATAAATCTACTCTTCTCTAGTTTCAAACCATTGCCTCTCATCCTGTCATCACAAGCCTTTGTAAACAGTCTCTCTCCAGCCTTCTTGTAGGCCCTCTTCAGGTACTGGTATGTCACTACTAGGTCTCCCCAGAGCCTTCTCTTCAGGCTGAACAGCTTTGCCTCCTCAGTCTGTCCTTGTAGGAGAGATGTTCCAGCCCACTTCCTTAAGCACTAAAGAACTACAGCTCTTGAGCAACATAGAATTGTCCCCTTTCCTCCATTGTCTTGTAATACAGGACTACCTAAAGCCATAAATTCTGGAGATCATGTAAGACTGTGAAACACTCCATGCTGCAGCACTAATCTAACAGTTACATGGTTAGACAGCTCATTTCCTCCCTCAACACACTGGTCACCTCCAAATATTTCTTGTTGATTATCTCTTGCCCTCTTTGTTGCACAGCAATGAATAATTTCACCAATGGCAACAGACCCATTTGCATTCTCTTTGCAGATAGAGGCTTCTTGGCTTGGCCAAATGTCCATATGATAGCACTGTTGTCACAGAGTATAGAGCCACAGCTTTTTAAAGTGCAGATGGAGAGAGACAGAATGTGAGAGAAAGGAATGATAATGATAGATTAATTTCATATCAAGGAAGACAGTTTTAAAGGGTGATGTTTCTTGGACCTTTACTTGTTTTGTAGGAGACTAAATATATATCTATAGAAGGAAACAGGAAATATAAACCTTTGTAGAAGTCTAAATGTATAGCTATAGAAGGAAACAGGAAATATAAACCATTACAGAATATTGTGCTGCTTACCCTGCTTGTTCATTGGGCTCATATTTTGCTCTTTAAGGTGAGAAATTTGGTTGTTTGCTTTGCAGATTATTTGTTTTACTGTAAAATTTGAAAATTACAAATAATGTCATAAAATACTCTTCTCTGGGTATTGTAAACCATGGAGTCACACAGGATCACAGAATGCTGGGGGTTGGAAGGCACCTCTGGAGATCACAGAATCACAGAAACATTCTGGTTGGTAAAGACCCCCAGGATCATCATGTCTGACCATTATCCCTACTCTACAAAGTTCACCCTTAAACCATATCCTGAAGTACTACATCCAAATGACTTTTAAACACATCCAACTCTCCTGCTAAAGCAGCATCACCCAGGTTGCCTGGGATCTCAATGTCCAGGTGCGTTTGGAATCTCTCCAGAGAAGGAGACTGCACAACCTCTCTGGGCTGCCTGACTCAGTGCTCCAGTACTCCCTCAGGAAAGATGCCTTTCCTGATGTATATTAGACTGTGTATCTTGAGCACACTTGTGACTTCTCCAAACTACTGTGCATGTATGAACACTTCTTAGAAGGAAATATAGAAATATTTTCTTGATGCTCAGTTCTGCTGACAGTTTAAATGTCACTCTGCAATATCACTCATCAGTGCAGGTATCATATCTCTTTGCTCATCAATAATAACTCAGCTAAAGAGGTCATTCATCAATTGGGTATCACAGTATCACAGAATGTTAGAGGTTGGAAGGGTCCTCCAGAGATCATTGAGTCCAACCTCCCCTGCCAAAAGCAGGATGCCCTAGGGTAGTTCACACAGAAACACATCCAGATAGGTCTTGAAAGTCTCCAGAGAAGGAGACTCCACAACCTCTCAGGGCAGCCTGTTCCAGTGCTCCCTCACCCTCACTGTAAAGAAGTTTCTTATGTTGAGGTGAAACCTTCCATGTTCCAGTTTGTAGCCACTGCTCCTTGGCTTATTGCTGTGCACCACTGAAAAGAGATTAGCCCCATCCACTTGACACCTACCCCTCAGATATTTGTACACATGGATGAGATCCCCTCTCAGTCTTCTCTTCTCCAGATTAAACAGCCCCAGGTCTCTCAGTCTCTCTTCACAGGGGAGATACTCAGGTCCCCTGAAACTAAACATGAAGAAAAATATAACTTACTCAACTATGCTATAGATAAGACAAGTTTTTTATATTCATGTTCTATACAGTGATTAATTCAACTGTTCTCCATTTTATACCACCAGTCAATAGGTTGTTCTGCTGCATTGCTGAATAAACAGAATGAACTTGGTTGTATAAAATTCACCATCCAAATATGACTAACACAATAAATGGCCTAACAATTTACAGATTATTTATGTCATGAATTGCAGCTCTGTGTGGGAATTTTCAACTCCCAGAATGTTGTTCTTCTTTCAAATACTACCTGTTAGAAATATTCTGAGATGTTTTAAAAATCATTCTTAGTCTGTCATTTATTCAAGATTAGCTCATTGTAAATATAACTAAACTAGAATGGATTGTGTTGGATTTTAGCTCCTATTTCATGTTTCTCTGAAGTAATAAGTTGTTCCAGGGTTTAGTTATGATTTATAGTACAGATTTTTAATATGTGTCAAGGATAGGGCTGGGCTGGCCACTAGAAGAGTGACAGAGGTTCTGTCTATGAATCCCTCCCCATTCCCAAAAAGAGAAAGGGAACAAGAAGAGAGACTGATGTGTTGGGGGGAAAAAAATTAAAAGCTTTTAAAAAAAATAATGAAATGAAATAGATACAAATAGATAGAAAAGCAGTGGTGGGAGGTGTCTCTGCCCATGGCAGGGGGTTGGAACTAGATGATCCTTGAGGTCCCTTCCAACCTTACCATTCTATGATTTAACCCAGCTCTCTGATGGCAATTATGTCAGCATCACCACGCTGCTGTGGGCAAACACTGGGGAAGTCCTCAACTGAACTCAGTAGCAGATGGGAACTGGATTCAGGACCTGGATTCAGAAAATGGATTCAGAAACTGGATTCTGGAACTCATGGATTAAGATCAAAAGCAGAACAGACAGAATCCTACTTGGATGCCAGCCATTGAAGAAGAGGTTTTACCCTAGTGATCTCTCAGCATTATGCTCAATATGGTGTAGATGGGATGGAATCCCTTGTTGCTCAGTTTAAAGTAACAGCTCCCACCCCCACAGGTGCCAGCTCTTAACTCTCTGCACTCCAACGTGGCACACAAAATTTAGCAGTGATCTTGGTCTACATAGGAGCAATTATAAGCAAGAGCCTTTCTGCACCCCAGACCTTGGCACAAACTAGACAGAGAGTACTACCAGTGCTGGAAGCAGCCCCTGTCTGTGAAAACATGCTGGTAACTTCAGAAAGTGCAGTCACTGAGAAGAGCTTGGGCTGAAAAGTAAAATCACCCAGCAGAATTGGTTCCCCCCAGCAAGCCATTTCTTTTTTTAAATTACCTGAACCTGAAAATCTTTCATTTGGACAAACATTACTGCCAATAAATCACTCCCTAGTATGATCAGATAAATTGTACACGAAATATGTATGAGCAGAGTTGAAATGAGTTTATTTAAGTGCTAGGATGAGTATTTGTAGACAGCTTTCTGAAGCATTCATCCAAAGCTACTGAAAATGGTGTAATTATGGAATAAAAAGAAATGACACCTGATAAGCATAGGGCTGACAGCACACTGGAAGAAAAAAATATAAAAGATTTTACTGGGATGGCAACACTTTTCATGGAAAACAACCCCACCAAGCAATTAACTCACTACATATCCCATGCTGAGAACGTTCCTACTTGTCTGGGCAGACACAAACTTGTGTTTTCAGAAGAGGAGTTCAAATCCAAAGGAAAAAAGCATGGTGGAGTCGTCACAAATGCCAGTAATTCAAAATGGGGAGATGGAAGATTGTTTGATAGAATTGTGAATTAGCAGGGTGTGTTCCAAAGCAGAGTTATTCAGTCATTGGTTCTTTACACTCTACAACAGAGCTGATTTCACATTCAACTTGTTCACTCTTGTTTCTGAAAGAAAAAAAAAAGGGGGGGGAAAAAGAAGAAAAGAATGGTCTACATATTTATATTATTTATATATTTCCACCCTGGATCTGTCATATTCTTCCTTTATAATAAAAATACCTGGTGCTTTTGTAAAGCTTCAAAGCATTTCACAGATGTTAACTAGTTATGTTTCACACCACTTCTCTGAGGCAGAAAATTAAGTATTAAAATTCATGTTTCTTGGACAAGGAAACTTAAGGACAAAGGTTAAGTGATTTACTTAGGCCACAGGAAATAGTATAAACAGTGGAGTAAAGATTTCTTCCAACCAGTATTGTGCTAGTAACACACTGAAGCACGGGACAGAGCTATAAAATTTCATCCACAGTCTACATTTTCATTCATTCTCATTTCCACTCAGATTAAAAACATTTCAGCGAAGCATTATTCCAAATCAAGCAATGTGATTTCTACTTCCATCATCTTTTTGCTTCTAACAAACTGACTTTTTTAATCTTCCTTAAAGATAAGCTAGCCTTCCTCTCCAGAATATAAAGTGCCAGTGGACAGTGAAGATGTGACCATACTGAAGCATCCACCAGGCACAATAATGTAGACCACAAACAACGGCTCCACACCTCCCTTGGAGCCTTTGGAATAATGAGTAAGTCAAATGGCTTTCTTCAAATGTAAAATCTCATTCAACTGAAAACAGCTTCTGAAGTAAATTTAGTTTGAGAATTATTTTCCAATTATTTTAGACTAGCAATTCTGAATTCAGACTGAATTTTTATTTTCTGACTGAAATATTTACTTATGGATTTAAAAAACGGTATTAGCATATCAAATCCTGTAGGCCCCCTTCAGATACTAGTAGCCTTCCAGTATCTGAAGGGGGCCTACAGGAAGGCTGGGGAGGGACTATTTATAAGGTCTTGCAATGACAGGACAAGGGGCAATGAGTTTAAACTGGCAGAGGGGAGATTTAGACTGGATGTTAGGAGGAAGTTCTTTCCAGTGAGGGTGGTGAGGCACTGGAACAGGTTGCCCAGGGAGGTTGTGGCTGCTCCCTCCCTGGAGGTGTTCAAGGCCAGGTTGGACAAGGCCTTGAGCAGCCTGCTCTAGTGGGAGGTGTCCCTGCCTATGGCAGGGGGTTGGAACTAGATGATCCTTGAGGTCTCCTTCCAACCTTACCATTCTATGAAATCAGAATCTGCCCTACCCGTTCTCCTCCTCCTATCTTTGCCAGGATAGCAATAAAATGGGTAAGCCCTGGATTTATTTCTGTTACTCTTATTTTCACCTGTCTCCCTCTCTTTCAATTCAAATTTCAAACTTTCAAACCTTCCTTGACTTTGAAAAGCAAAAAGGAAAAGTGTAATAGTGTGAACATGCTGCCATATATCCTGAAACACTGAGAAAACAGTTAAAAAAACCCCAAAGACTAAAAACTGACATTTCATAAATTAAAGAATGTTTTAAGTGTCTTAGAACAAATATTTTTCTTCCAAACACATTTCGAATTCTTCCCCCCCCCCACCCCCAACTTAGTTTCTTGGTTGTTTGTTTGGGTTTTTTGATTTTGTTTTTATGTGTTTGGGGTTTTTTTGTGTGTTTTTTGTCATCTTTTGGGGGGGTTTGGTTTGTTGGTTGGTTTGAGGTTTTTTTGGTGTGTGTAAGTATTGAAAATTCCCCTTGAAACCTTTTTGGAAGGTGTGCCACAGCATGTGCCACAAAAGTGTGAACTACAAGTACACACTTCCTTCTCAGATCCCAAAAAGGATATTTTTGGGCAATCTTTTCCAAAGAAAAACCTGAGATTTTAGGTGAATGGGAGAAATTTCACAACACCTTTTAGGGTCCTTCTATTGCTCTCACTATCACTTTCATTTTTCTGAAGTCAAGTAGCTTAGTTTATGTAGAGAGCACATGAGGAAAAAGCAGCTGTCAAGAAGTTAATTGTCCTATAGTCTTTATACAAACTTGCTCTAACAGGCCAAGCTTTGCAAGCAGTGTGCTTTGTTAGATAGGTATGGCTGCCTACAGTCTTTCCTGAGCAGCAGCTGGAAACAGGCTGTAAAACCTCTTAACTGCATGCAAGAAGCACTAAGCATTTGAACTCTTCCTTGAGGCAAACACAGGGCTATATGAAGATGAGCTTGTGACAGACATCCTGACAATCCCCAGAACCTTAGGTCAGCTTCCATGCATTCCAGTAGTGGTCATGGTTGTCCTCATACAGACACAAGTTTGGTGGCATTGGATGTCTCTGAGCATATCTTACAGGGTGTGTAGCCTCTCAGTTGCTTCCCCCCCTAGCTTCTAGAAGATACTGAATGCCACTCACAACATTTCTTTGACTGGTACTGGATCTATCCACAACAAATTTAGAATATTAACCAGGAAAAATGTTTACAGACAAAAAAAAATCCTTTCAGGTGACTTGAAAAGTGTGTTTCTTGAACACATTATCAAAGCAACATGATATGATGATTTTGGTACTTGATGGAGCTCCCCTGATATGTGATTCACAACAATGTATTTTAAATAATATTTAAATAACATTTAATAGTAATATTTAAATAGTATTACAAGAAAAAAATATTCATTACAGTTATACCATTAACAGAGTAAGTACCTGAAGCTTACATGATGCACTTTCTAATGCATGCATTGGTTTAATCCAAAGATTTAGGTTAGTTTTAGGAGGTAATTGGAATATTGTGTGTGTCACAAAATCACAGCAGGCTTCTAGCTGTACTTTGCTTCAATCTGCTATTACTAAATGGACATTGGTGTGACCACCTTTACCTACACAGAGCTTCTGCTGATTTTCAAGATTGACAGTAATGCTGGGGAGAAGCTTATAGAATGCTTTAAGTTGGAAGGGACCTGTAAGGGACCTGTAAAGGTCATCTAGTCCATTCTCCCACCACAGTGAGGAGAAACACCTTCAACTAGCTCGGGTTGCTCAGAGCCCTGTCCAATCTGACCTGGAATGGTTTCAGTGATGGGGAATCCACCATTTCTCTGGGAAACCTGGGCCAGTATTTCAGCACCTTCAGGCCCTGCTAAAAAGCCTGTCCCCTTTAAGGTCTCCCTGGAGCCTTCTCTTCTCCAGGCTGAACATGAACTCTCTCAGCCTGTACTTGTAGCAGAGGTGTTCCAGTCCTTGGATCATTTTTTGTAGTCTCCTCTGAACCCACTTCAATAGATTAATGTTCTTCATTACCTGTTGAGGGCTTCAGAGCTGGATGCAGTATTCCAGGTGAGGCCTCATCAGAGCAGAACAGAGGGGAAGTGATGAATCAGGGCAAATCTGCTAAGGCACGTAAAGCCCTTTTTCAACAGTGCCTCAAGCATGTAGGCACAGCTCTTGGAAGAGATCTCAGCAGCAATAAGTTTTCTAAAGACCACAGCCTCAATGCCTAAGTTGCCCAGTCTCTGACATAACCTACCCTGCCAGGAGTGTTATGAGTCTAAATGATAAACAGGCTTAAAGCACTTTGAAATCCACAGTGTGTGCCACAAAAGTGTGAACTACAAGCACACGCTTCCTTTTCAGATCCCAAAAGTGTAAGAAAATCCTTACCCAGGACTACACTTAGAAGAGCTTGTAGAAAATGGATAATAATTGCACTAGAATAAGGCTGTGTTTTGTTTTGGTTTTTTGTTTTGTTTTACTTTGTTTTTTCATGTTACAGATGATGGTCTTCCTTTGAGGTGCTTTGTGTCCTTAGAGACAAAAAGCCACCCTGACTCAGTCCTGGGGAATAATTCTTCCCAGGGCACCATGGTGATAATGTGGTCAGTTGAGAACAGTGACTTTGCTGCCCAAGCAGTCTCTGGGCTCTCGTAATTAAAAGCCTCTAAGAAAAGCCTTCTATGCTTTTGACCTGCTCTGAATGCATCTCAAGGGCAGGGTTACTATGCTTTAACTAAACACTTCCCTTATGAACAACTCTGCTGTTAACCAAGCTGCTGATATCAGACTGAGGATAGAACTCAGGGGAATGGAATGAGAAGAGAACAAGACAAGAGCATGGAATTAATGGTAAGAGATAAAGAGACTATTAAAACAGAACAGGGAACTCAAGTGACAAGAGATGAAGAGGGATAAAGCTTGCCTTGTAAGGGGCAAGTCAGAGAAAGCACAGAGCAGGAGGTTATTTTGGAATAGGCATTGAACCCACCCCCATTTCTATTTACAAGCTGATTCAGCAGCGCCTGTCTTTCAGATCATGTCTCAACAGCAAAGGAATTGTTGTGAGAAGCAAATCATAAAATCAACAGGTGCAGAGAACATGCTGCTGCTGCTGTGCTTGAAAAAAAAATTACAGGTATTGCATTTAACATCAACTACAAAAAGCTGAGGTGGAAGAAACTGATGTAAGAATAAAAGTCAGAGGGCAAGTACCTATTCCCGGTAGCATTCTGTTGGGGCTATTTTTCTCACCACACTTTCCATGCAGGATGTGTGTGTGTCTGTGCCTGCATTTGCCTTTTGGGTTATTTTAATCTGCTCTTCACCTGCTTTCTCACTGCTTTCTTTAATGAAAGGTCTACTACTGAAAGACAGAATCTACCTTCTTCTCTCAAGATTTTAAATGATATTTTGTGAGCTGTCTAAAGTCTCCCTGGCCATTACGATTATTATCATAATCATTTTCCATCAATAAAACTGTGAATGGAAATGCAGAATGCTTCGGTCCGCAATTCTGGGGCAGCAGAGCGTTCGTGTGTGTGAGGTGGTGCAGGTAACCTCGCTAACTAGCACAGCTTCAGCCTCAGTAGAGATTTTATGCAAGTTGCGCTCCTGCAGCAACAACAACGGTCGCCAGGTGCCAAGATAACGCCGCCCTGCAACTCCCCGCCCTTCCACCACACTCCCCGGCAAGCACCCACGCACCCGCACACCCCTCGGGCAGAGGACTCTCAGCCGAGCCCGCCAGCCAAGTCCAGAGGTAACGCGGCGAGAGGAAACCTCGCCAGAGCTGCAGTTTGCCAACTGCCATATGCCCTGACAAAGCTACCGACAGCAGCGGCGAGCCCAGGGAGCGCTTTTATCATTAGCCCCTCACCCAGCAGTGGAGGAAACTCATTTAGCCCCATGCTGGACTTTCATTAGGAGCGACTTGCATCAGATGGTCACAGCGTTCTGGCACTGGTGTCGCCTGGTCCGTTGCTGGAGACATGGCCATATCTCACCCCAGCAGGGATCCCCAGATTGGAGCAGCTCTTCATCGACAGATGCCAAGACAGCAGCAGTAGCGGTGACAAAGGCAGCCTGGCTTGGTGCTATCTTTTATGCTGGCATGTTGCAGCCCTAAACTTTTCAGAGGTGGTTTTTTACAAACCACTTTTTCCCCTGTTAAATCTAAGGCAGAAAGGTAGGAAGTTTGCAGAGATGGGAAGGAATAAACTACAATACAATACACCTGTAATTATCATTGGTACCTAAAGCAAGCAGCAAAGAAGTTGTCACTGACGATCATTGTTTCCAACCTGGGGACTGTAATAAAAAAATCAATGAAGCAAGAGACGTCAACAGTCTAATAACAAAGATGTGATACCATCACCCTCACCTCCCAATATCCTAGCTACTTCTGTTCAAAACACACACAAATGGAAGCATGGCTGTCAGAGCAGAAATACTTTTCTCCTTCCAGAAATATTCCAATATTCCAGGGCCGCTGGTTGTGTTGCTTGCAGGAGGGGATCTTCAAGAAGAGGCAAACCAAACACCATTTTGACACTGAGCTGTGAGTTCCTTAAAGTCCATAATGCCTCTGTTAAATATGAGTGCTAAAACCCAAGCCATGAAGAACCAACAAAGGCAGCAGAGCACCTTGACCGTTTTCACTGCCTTCTTGCCTGCTTCCCAACATGGATATTCCATACTTAAATCCTTCACACTTTTTACAGTAGACTACCTCACTTGATATGAGCTAACAAAGAAACCCCTAAATAAACCTCTTGATTTTATCAGCACATTTAATGAACCTCTGTATTTAATAAGAAACAAACACACCCCAAGTAGAAAATGAGCTTTTTTAAAACCATCATTTCCCTCCCTTATTTTTCCCATCACCATAGCAGAAGGTTGTCCCACACTGTTTAATGCATTTGCCTTTAGGGAAGGCAAAACATCAGTAACTCCTTCTTATAGCTAAGGAACAGAACAGTAATAGAGAGAGAAGGTCCTGCCTTCTTGAGTGGAAACCACAGGCCCGACTTAAATGAACTGGGGTGGATACAGTGTATGTGAAAGCTAGGGACTGCCAGGAATAGAATAAGGCAGTTGGGAACCTGAAATGGGATTTCAGGGCAGGAGCAGAAGCTTCACATTAAGTAAATCTGGTGCCTAACTCTTTCACATTTCAGGTGAGGATTCCTAACACAGCGACATATTCTCTGACACTTCTCATTACTGAAAGAAGCACCTTCAGGATTCCATTAAACCAGTTTTATGCTGATACAGCTCAGGTGGCATGTAAATACAACTGATGTGAAAGCAAACCCTTGTTGCTCCCTGAACACCCACACATCAACTGTGGCCAGTGCTTACAGTCAGGTGGACTCCATCACTGACTGAAAAAAGGTATTTTAAAGTCACAGTTTCTATCACTTTGCTGTAAAACAAACACCATTAAGGTAGATGGCAGGTCAGGCTGATCCACAGTGCTGGTGATTTATCACTGGCCTTTCACAGCTGTCCTGACACTCCTCAGAAGAGACCACCCTCAACAAGCACCCAGAGCTTTCACAGAATCATAGAATATTTTGTGATGATTTGGGAGTTCCCTGTCCTCCCACACTTTGTAAAATCACCCAGACTAGACTCAGCTGGCTGGAAGTTAAGGACTAAAGCTCTATTTACAGCTTAGCACAATGTACAAGCAGAGATATACACAATATATAGGAATATTTACAGAAATATACAAGTTAAAGGGAATACAGAAACACAATTCCCCTCCAGAAATCAGAGTCCCCAGGAGGGGCTCCCAACCACCCTTCCACCTTCTCCCCACCCCTATACTTTACCCCAGGGTCCGACTTACACGCAAGGTGAGTTTGGAGGGTCGGCCAGGGGAGTTAGAAGGAAAGGGGTTAGTTAGGTTACTTGGCAGAGAGGAGAAGGCAAGAACCTAGACAGCCCAAGAGTGTCTGCAAGCCTGAGTGTCTCGCCTATGTTTTGTATTATTTTCTTATACATCTCAGCAAGCCTGTGAGTGAAATAGACATCACCATTGTTTTCTTTTCACAGCCTATAATTTTCTCCTTAAAATATTCCAATTAGCCTCAAACCAGCACAGGACCTTTAAAGATCATCTAGTTC
Source organism: Ramphastos sulfuratus (assembly GCA_013399055.1). Taxonomy (NCBI): domain Eukaryota; kingdom Metazoa; phylum Chordata; class Aves; order Piciformes; family Ramphastidae; genus Ramphastos; species Ramphastos sulfuratus. Next base: position 902 of record WBNM01044726.1, on the reverse strand, counting down.
AACTAGTGAACAGGGACATTTCTAGGGCAGGTCGCTTAGAGCTGCAGCCAAACCTGGCCTGGAATGTTTCTAGGGATGCAGCTTCCATCTCTTTGGACAACCTGTGCAAGTATTTCACCACCCCAGTGTAAAAACATTCATTCCTTGTATCTGGTCTAAAATATCTCCTCTTTTAGTTTAAACCCATCATCCCTTGCCTTGCCACAACAGTCTGTCTCCATCTTTCTCATATGCCCCCTTTAAGTACTGAAGGTCTCCCTCCAACTCTCTCAGCCTGTGCTCACAGCAGAGGGGTTCTAACCCTCAATTTCTGTGGCTTTCTCTGTCCCCGTTACAACAGGTCCATGTCTTTCCTGTGCTGAGGACTCCAGAGCCGGACACAGCGCTGCAGGTGAGGTCTCACCAGAATGGAGGGCAGAATCCCCTCCCTCGACCTCTGCGCATCCCTTTTAACTTTTGTCAAGCACATGCCCTACAAAGGAAAAGCAGAACGCTAGGTGAGGACGCGGCAGCCGTTCCAGTGGGACACGGCTAGAGGCCTCCTCTCCCCTCCCCCGCCAGCACGACACAACTGCAGAATGGGCAAGCGACGAGCGAATCCGCAGCTCCAGACAATGAAGGCACAGAGCGCTGGTCACCATGAACGGGACCTTAGAGCGGCCTTTCCCGCCGCCACAGCACCGTCCGACCCGGACCGCGCTGCGTCTGACCGGGCCGAGTTTGGCCGCACCGCATCTGCCCGGTCCCGCGCAGCTGGGCGGTGTTGCGGCGCCACCTACCGGGGGCCCGCGGCCCCTCTGAGCAGGGCGAGTGCGTTGTGTAGGGGAGGAAGATGGATGGATGGGTACATAGATGTGCCCTTACACACACGTGCATATTTTTACATATATATTTTTTTAATA
>WBNM01044725.1:9148-21846 GCA_013399055.1 Ramphastos sulfuratus | reverse complement strand
CATATATATACATATACGCACACATATATTCATATACACACACACATATATACACACACATATATACATGTACACATATGTATACATACACACATATATATACATATACACACACATATATTCATATACACATATACACACACATACACACACACACATATATATAGACATGCATACATCAAACAGTTTCACTCACCTCTCTGATTATCACTAAAGTTCTTACCTGCACACCAGGGGTTAAACAGGACGTAGAAGTCTCCAAGACACCTCTGATAGGTGTGACCACAAGATGTGATTTGCATATTGAGGATGTAACGGCCCACGCAGGCGTTGGAGGGAGGAAACACGCTGATGTTGATGCATTTTGGCTGATGAACTTTGTAGGAAGCACTCCAGCAGGTTTGATCTAGACATCTGCCCATTGGGAAGGTACATTTCGTCTCGTTTGATTCACAGGGTCGGAGACCTTTTCAAGGAAATTAAACGCAGCTGCCATCAGACTAAGCAAAGCACGTGGAAAAGGCAACTCATCTGCTTAGCCAGCATTTGCAAGGCAAAGCCTCCAGGGGTGGATCTCTTTCTCACTTGGCATTTCTGCAGCAGAGTGAGAAAACCTTGTGTGGCTGCAGAACTCCCTGAGCCAGGAGGAGGTGGTCTCCTCACACAGAATCACAGAAACATGCAGGCTGGCCAAGCCCCTCAGGATCACCAACTCCAACCTAGAACCCTACTCTACAAGATTTACCTTAAACTATATCCCTCAACACCACATCCAAATGACACATCCAGGGTGGGTGACTCCACCACCTCCCTGGGCAGCTCATTACAGTCCTTGACCACTCTCTCTGTGAAAAACCTTTTCCTAATGTCCAATCTGAACCTCCCCAGCCTCATCTTGAGGCCATTCCCCCTTGTTCTGTCTCCAGTTACCTGTGAGCAGAGCCCAGCAGCAGCCTCTCCACAATGTCCCTTCAGGTAGCTGTAGACACAATGAGGTCTGCCCTCAGCCTCCTCTTCCTCACACTACCCATCCCCAGCTCCCTCAGTCTCTCCTCATCAGATTTATTCTCCAGGCCCTTCCCCATCTTCGTTGCCCTCCTCTGGACCTGCTCCACCACCTCCACATCTCTCCTGTATTGCGGTGCCCAAAACTGAACACAGCACTCGAGACGTGGCCTCACCAGAGCCGAGGAATGAGTAGGTACTACTTGTCACTGAAGACTACCCACAAAAGGCTGGGAAAGACTGCAGAGCCTGGGAGTGGCTACCTGTCTCCACGGTGAAAACAGCCTGGTCCACAGAGTCATCCCACTCCCGGTTTTGGAAGCGAGCGTAGAAGCTGAAGGCTTGTCCTCTCCTTATTATCTGCCTGTTGGTCCCGAAGAAATGGGTATTATGGATCTGGCAGTTGGAAGGGCAGTTCAGGTCAACTTCTCCCAGCTCAATGACTGCAGGATGGGGAAAAGAACACAAAGGAGAATCAGAGAATTGAGTTCCCACCCCTGGCTGAGGTTGGGATTACACGGAAGAGGAGATAACAGACAGAGAAGAGTTTCCAANGTTGTTTGCAGTGAGGGTGGTGAGACACTGGCACAGGTTGCCCAGGGAGGTTGGGGAGCACAGAATCATCCAACATGATCTTTGATCACATTGGGTGATTCTGTGCTCCACAACCTCCCTGGAGGTGTTCAAGGCCAGGTTGGATGAGACCTTGAGTGACCTGTTCTAGTGAGAGGTGTCCCTGCCTATGGCAGGGGGTTGGAACTGGCTGAGCTTTGAGGTCCCTTCCAACCTTTCCATTCTATGATTCTATGATTCTCAGTGTAGGTGTTGGAAAGCTTAAGTGGCACTCCAGATGAGGTACAGAAATAAAGAACAAACTTGAAAAATGGGTTGGATTTGATGATTTTTGAGGTCTCTTCCAACCTTGGTGATACTGTGATACTGTGATACTGTGAAATCCCCCCCCTAAAATTTAATAATGTAGGATGAAGGGCAATGGCTTCGAACCAGAGAAGGGTAGATTTAGATTGGATGTTAAGGGTAGTGGAACACCCAAATGTGTTGCCCAGGGAGGTACTTGAGAACCCATCCTTGGAGATATTCAAGGTGAGACTCAACAGGGCTCTGGGCAACTTGATCTAGATGAGGTTGCCCCTGCTTACTGCAGAGGGACTTGGACTAGATGCCCTTTGGAGGTCCCTTCCAACCCAGACTATCCTATGAGTCCATGACAATTTCTGCTAAATATGCATGCAAATATCTCAGTCTGCATTTCACAAAGCCATAAAAGGTTTGCAGACCTCTTTGAGGGACTTAATGGAGAAGGAAATATCCACAAAGTGTGAAGTTTTCAAAAGTGCTGACAACAAAGCCCAAGTGCTGTGATTTGCTTGACAAACATCTTAGCTGGTCCCCCCTAAGGCCTCCTGCCTGGCTATCAGTCATTTCGTGGGGGTAATTATGATGCTGGTGCCAGAGGGATGGGTGCAAACTCACATTTTTACTTATTTGCATGCAACTTTTATATTCTCAGAAGTTCTTGCACTCTAAGTGATGACAATGGGAGCCACAGATTCTCAGCAGTTTTGGGAGCTGGCCTTACTGAACTACAAAGTCTCCTACGTGATTTGAATTATAAAGGGTTAAGTCTGATCCTGCTAAGCCTACAGAACAACCAAAGAATTCAGCTTCTCTAACTGGAATAGAATAAGCTGAATACAGAGTTGGCATTTTAGAGGAAACTAATTTTTCCCATCCATTACCAAGGGTGGATCCACTTTAAAGCAGACTCATATCTAAACCTAGGGGAGTGGGACTCATAACACAAACTAATGGAATTTCCTAGGATCACATCCTGAAGCAAATCATAGTTGACATGAATTGAGAAGGTAGGTAGGAAGGGAAAAAAAAATAGAAAAGTAGCTTTTTCTGGTTTGTTCCTCTGCACCAAAATAATCTCTTTTTTTTATCTAACTATTGAAATTGGGCAATGAATTGATCATTTGGCTCAAGTGGAATTTCCTAGGATCACATCCTGAGTAAATCATAGTTGTCATGAATTGAGAGAGTGAGTATGGAAGGTAAAAAAACAAACCCCAAAACTATTTTATTCTGGTTTGTTTCCTTGCACCAAAATAATCTCTTTTTTTTAATCTAAATCTTGAAATTTGGTAATTTGAAATATTGAAATTTAGTAATTTGAAATTCAGCTGAAGTGGAGTTTCCTAGGATCACCTCCTGAGTAAATCATAATTGCCATGAATTGGGAGCATGGGTATGGAAGGAAAAAAAAGACAAACCCCAAAACTATTTTTTTCTGGTTTGTTTCCCTGCACCAAACTAATCTCATTTTCCACCTAACCAGTGACATTTGGGAAGGAATTGATCATTCAGCTCAAGTGGAATTTCCTAGGATCACATCCTGAGTAAATCATAATTGCCATGAATTGAGAGGGTGAGTATGGAAGGAAAAAAAAACCAAACCCCCTAAACTATCTTTTTCTGGTTTGTTTCCTTGCACCAAAATAATCTTATGTTTTTATCTGACTTTTGAAATTTGGTAATTTGAAATATTGAAATTTAGTAATTTGAAATTCAGCTCAAGTGGAGTTTCCTAGGATCACCTCCTGAGTAAATCATAATTGTCATGAATTGAGAGGGTGAGTATGGAAGGTAAAAAAACAAACCCCAAAACAGTTTTTTTCTGGTTTGTTTCCTTGCACCAAACTAATCTCATTTTTTAATCTAAATCTTGAAATTTGGTAATTTGGTAATTTAAAATCTTGAAATTTGGTAATTTGTTAATTTGAAATATTGAAATTTGGTAATTTGAAATTCAGCTCAAGTGGAGTTTGCTAGGATCACATCCTGAGTAAATCATAATTGCCATGAGTTGGGAGGATGGGTATGGAAGGAAAAAAAACCCAAACCCCAAAGTAGCTTTTTCTGGTTTGTTTCCTTGCAGCAAAATAATCTCATTTTTTAATCTAAATCTTGAAATTTGGTAATTTGGTAATTTGAAATATTGAAATTTGGTAATTTGAAATATTGAAACTTGGTAATTTGAAATTCAGCTCAAGTGGAGTTTGCTAGGATCACCTCCTGAGTAAATCATAATTGCCATGAGTTGGGAGGATGGGTATGGAAGGAAAAAAAACCCAAACCCCAAAGTAGCTTTTTCTGGTTTGTTTCCTTGCAGCAAAATAATCTCATTTTTTAATCTAAATCTTGAAATTTGGTAATTTGGTAATTTGAAATATTGAAATTTGGTAATTTGAAGTATTGAAACTTGGTAATTTGAAATTCAGCTCAAGTGGAGTTTGCTAGGATCACCTCCTGAGTAAATCATAATTGCCATGAGTTGGGAGGATGGGTATGGAAGGAAAAAAAACAACCCCCAAAGTGGCTTTTTCTGGTTTGGTTTCCTTGCACCAAACTAATCTCATTTTTTATCTAACTCTTGAAATTTGGTAATTTGAAATTCAGCTCAAGTGGAGTTTGCTAGGATCACATCCTGAGTAAATCATAATTGCCATGAATTGGGAGCATGGGTATGGAAGGAAAAAAAACAACCCCCAAAGTAGCTTTTTCTGGTTTGTTTCCTTGCACCAAACTAATCTCATTTTCCACCTCACCAGTGACATTTGGGAAGGAATTGGTCATTCAGCTCTTTAGCAAAGATCAGCAGATAAATGCATAGTCAGTGTTAGCTGTGTTCAAACCATGCAACACTGTCCAAGCACGACCAAAGAACCTGACAAGGCATGACACAGTTATTGCTCAAGAACACAACCTGCCTGCTGATAAGAACAAGTAACAGAACTGAACCAAAAATTTCAGATGCTGCTGACAGTTGCCAACCATAAAGCAAAGTGCTGTGGTTGAAGAGAAAGGTTTAGGAGTGCTTACAGCACGCATGACAAATTCCTGTGGTGAAGAAGGCTGAAAGCACCTGAGAGATCCTCGCCCATCTTCTGGAGGCGTTTGTGAAGCAAGACAAGCACGCTTCACCCACTCCAGCCAGCTGAACCAGAACATCAGGGAGCTGAGATCTTACCTGTTTCCCAGGAAGCTTCTCTAAAGTCAGCCCACAGTTGGCTTATCAGAATTAATTATCACAACTGGATGGCAGAGAAGCTAACAATTGCCTTCCCATCAAAGGCAGCTCAGAAAAAATACTAAAAGCTAAGCAATTTCACATCTCTTAGTGTTTCTTGGGTAGAAATTCCACCTTCCACACCACTCATTGGGTTTTATCTACCAATTCACTGTCTGCCTTCATTCCAGAGAGGCTAACTCAGCTACCTCTTGTGAAATAACTGCTTTTAGAATGAGAATACTAAAAACCAGCAAGTTGTAGCCTATGCTGGAAACAAAATGCATTCTTTTGAGATCCTCAGAACTGGCTGTTGTTTCACCCATGCTTCTCTGCAGCAATCTTTTTCTTTTATAAAAGGAAGGGTTTTTTTGGCAGAAGTTATGTTTTCCTTTCTCACAAAGCCCATAAATACAATCTNGTGGGGTCTCAGCAGAGTGGAGTAGAGGGGGAGAATCACCTCCCTGGCCCTGCTGGCCACACTTCTCCTGCTGCAGCCCAGGCTCTGGTTGGCTTTCTGGGCTGCAAGTGCACACTGCTGGCTCATGTTGAGCTTCTCCTCCACCGATCCTTAAACTTGCTTCCACACAACAATATCTACAATTTTATGTTGTTTCTACACCTGACCATTTAACTATTTCCACTTTCATTACTGAGTAAAGTTTGAAGCCACTCACCTTCCATTTTCCTTCTACATGTACTGGTATCTGAAGCACAGAAGAGGTAGAGGTATCTGCTCCTCAGCCAGATGCTCTGCAAGGTCTGGCTGATCTCCTCTGTGATCCAACCTAATTTCCTCTCAGTAACATTTATATTCAGAACTAAAAGGCTGTCACACATATTGCATCAACAAAATACCAGTTTACAGAGAGGCCCCACCCATGTGTCTACTGATGCTCATAAATGATTCATTTGAACTTCCAGCATTATTAAGGAGAGTCCTGCGGCTGAAGGGAGGGAGAGATCTTGGTACTTCACCTGTAGCATGGTGCTCCCAAAGTCCCACAACTTGCCATGCCTCAGAAATCTTCTAGGACCAGGATGATTCTAAACACATCTGAGCACAAGCCATTACTCTCAGCCATTTAATGTTGCCATAAATCCAAGCACCTACTCTTCCCTTCTGGCTAGACATCTTCAGTCAGCTACAGGGAAACAATGAAAGACACCAGACTTCAACTTGAATTTAGCCTCCCTGAATATGATCAACAGTGGAAATTTTATTTGTCATCTAAGGAAGAACCCCAGCTTCCAGGAAGTCTGGATGCCATTCCCTTCAAGTAGAGATCAGAGCAAAATGAATCATAGAACCATAGAATGGTCTGGGTTGGGAGGGACCTCCAAAGGTCACCTAGTCCAAGTCCCTCTGCAGTAAGCAGGGGCACGCTCAGCTAGATCAGGGTGAGCAGTTACAAAGTCTCCCAGTTGAAGTGCAAAAGAAACAGAGGAGATGCACTCAATGCTCTTTTCTGAAGCTGACAGCAAAATTTAACCTAAAAACTGCAGAATTCATTCATACTTTGTGTGCATCTCTGTTCTAGCAAACAGTCAGTTTGGCAGCTTGTATCACTTCACATTCCTGCTCCTACAGCTATGAAAATAATTTGAGATTTTTCCCCAATAATTTATAAGAACAGAAAACATCTAAATATATTTAAATCTCTGGAAGGTGTCCAGAGAAGGGCCGCGAGGATGGGCAGAGGGCTGGAAGTGCTCTGCTATGAGGACAGGCTGAGAGAGCTGGGGTTGTTGAGTCTGGAGAAAAGGAGGCTCCCAGGAGACCTTATTGTGGCTGAAGTGGGCTATGAGATAGCTGGGGAGGGACATTTTAAGGTGTTGTGTAGTGATAGGAGTGGGGGGAATGGATCCAAGCTAATGGAGGGGAGATTTAGATTGGATATTAGGAAGTTCTTCAGCATGAGGGTGGTGAGACACTGGCACAGGTTGCCCAGGGAGGTGGTGGAAGCCTCATCCCTGGATGTTTTTAAAGCCAGGCTGGATGGGGCTCTGGGTAACCTGATCTAGTGTGAGGTGTTCCTGCCCATGGCAGGGGGGGTAGAAGTGGATGATCCTTGAGGTCCCTTCCAACCCTGACAATTCTATGATTTTAATGATTTAATACTATGATTTTTAAGAGTTAATATTTTCTTTAAGTTCCAGGCACATTTAACCAAGTCAAGCAAAACAACCACAGAGGCATTCTCTCTGCACACTGAGTGATGAGGACATTGGCCCACAAATAGGAGAGATGGGCAAACTTCTTCTGCCAAAACCAGAATGAGCATTTGCAACAGTTGCCTCTTTCAGCCTCTTTTACACCTCCGTGCCAAGCTTTAGTCCATAAAATGTGCTTTGAACCCCTCTAGGTTACTCTATATTGAATTAAAAGGGGAAAAAAAAACAAAACAAAACAAAAAATCCCCACAACAACCTAAAACATCAAACTAAGAAGAAAAAGGAAACCACTACCTAAAACAAAAAAATCACTCATTGACATAGAAAGAAGACAATAAGAGAAGTTAAATGATTTGCATGGCTGCCTGAGTTCTAGACATTGCTTTAAGAAACCCTAAAATGAAACAGCCTAACTAACCAGCAAAATAACTTAGTAAGCAGAACTTAACAGCTCAGGTGTGGTGAAATAAATCCACAGCAATGAAAGCATAAAAAAAAAAAAGCCAACAAGTCCACAGCAGGTTTGGAAGAGAGTGGTTCAAAGAGTTGTATGAGTGATGCATAAGAAAGTGAACATAATATTCAGCCTATTCATAGGTGAAATCTCCAAATATTTGGCCAGGCAGTAGGCAAATATGGGGAAAAAAAAATCAATCTATGAATCCTAAATATTTCATTTATGTCTCATATACCTGAAAAGATTTTTTTAAACATTTGTTGTTTGACTATTAAACTTCAGCTCCTTGTAAAAAAAAAAAAAAAGAAAGAAAAATAGTTTGTTTTTTTTTTTCCCCCTAAGAAATTGTTTAGCAGCCAGAAACACACAATCCACTTGCAATCAGCCTGCCAAAGGGGAATGGTAGTGGTCTAATCACCCATCAGAGCCCATACAAGCATCCAGAAAGCAGACCAAGAAAGCACCAAAGCTGGTTGCAGTGTCCAAGAATTCCTCTCAAATACCTCTAGTTCAATCATCTGCCTGAAATATTTGGGTAAATGAAAGCCTGTGACAAATATAAGAAAAGGAACAAGCATCAGTAAGTGGCTGCACCTTGTGGGTTCAAAGAGACTTAATTAAGAGTCTAAAATAATAAAGGCCTGAATCAGGAGCGGAACACTTTCTGCATGGATGTGAGTCACTCACTTTAGTCAGTGCCCTTCCTTAGATCCTCCAAGCTGCTTTGGTGCCTAGCTGTCTCTGCAGGATGGCTGCAGAGATGCCCAGCCCCAAAGCAAAGCCTCCCAGACACCCAAGTGCCTGCCTATCAGTGCTTGCAAAGCCATCCAACTGCTGCTGCCAGCTCACAGCTATCAGACGGGTTGGTCCTCTCACTCAGGCTCAAGTCCCAACTGCCTAAAGTAAGAATCTTTAAGAAGACAGAAAATCACAGTGTACCAAGCTCCCTAGGTGCACTCATTCTGTTCTTACCCCTCTTGCCTTCCAAACCTTGCATCTCAGGAGTTGTACCCAGGCAGTCCATGTGACAGGGGCACCACCCTGAAGAGAGGCAGGAGAGAAGCACAAGCAGGAAACAGAGGCACAGTTCAAAGGTTTTTGCCTCTCAGCTTGCTAAACAACTCAAGTGTCCAGATGGCTGCCCTCCCAGGCAGCCTGCTGCCCTCTGCCCAAGGAGTCTCCTCCTGGAGAAAAACACTTCCCCTCCCTGCCTGCCAGCAAGCCAAGCCAAGCTATGGCTGGTGGTGCCTTGGCCCCAGCCAAGGCTGCTTTTGCTCTCTGCCTCCAGCTTTGTCCTGAATGCTTCATTCACACAGAGTGTCCTCTCCACAGGACCACAGTAATCCAACGTTCCCTGAAACGTACAAAGNTGCTAGGTTGGGCTGGGTGAGCTTGGAGGGCTCTTCCAACCTGGCTGATTCCATGACTCTGTGATTCTAAGCTGCTGTGCCTGATGCAGGGCTGGGAATTCTGCAGGATACCACATTTATCAAGATTCATGCACTTCCATGACATAGGTTATTGTATTTCTTTAAAGACCTCATCTTGGGCACTTACTGCACCAGCAGCTACTCAACAACAGCCTGGAGAGTTGTTTGGTTTGGGTTTTGTTTCTTTTTTAATTTCTGGAGTAATTGGTAGTTAAAGTAGCACAAACTACATTTGGTTTTTACTCCAATTTAAGAAAAAGCATATTGCTTGCCTTACAATAGCCTGCCATATGATGAGCATTGCCAAAGTCAAGTGGTGTGCCTCCTGAAGCTCCTGAATTCTGCACAGCTTTCAAGTGCCCATTATGCTGCTAGGGAAAGGGCAAGGACTGAAGAAGAGGGCATAGCAATCACAGAAGGAACACATGTGGATGGCACTGATGCAGTTCCACAGCATCACTAACACATGCAGGGACAAAAGGGAAGTCACAGTAATCAAGCATCTGAGGAATCTTTTCAGAAAAACAACCAAAAAAAAAATATATAAAAGAACATAAAATGACAGCTCAAAAAGGGATAAAGGAAAGAATCAGAAAGATAAAGGAAAGAATCAGAAAGATAAAGGAAAGAACCAGAAAATTAACAACTTGAGACTGAAGTGGTTTGGGGAAAGTGTCATCTGGTGGAAAGCTGAGGCAAGCACAGTGCTTCAAACATCAGCCTCTAGACCAAGCATGTATCAAGAGGCAGCCCTAAAGTACACTGTTTTGCACTTGGTTGTAGAATGCTGGACCTGGAGTTCCCCTGCTTAGTGAACTTAGAGTTTTGTACACATAGAGATAAGGGATGGAGTAAAAGTGACCTGTCAGGTTGGGATATTTGAAGTGGCATCACTTTCTGCTCCCAAGCGTTGAGGAACACTCATGCCTAACAAGGAAAGGGAATGGAGAAGAAACAAATTGGATGCCATAGGTTAACTCTAAAAGAAGCACATGAGAGGGAATGGATTGAAGCTTGAGGAGGGCAGGTCGAGACTGGAGGTTAGGAAGAAATTCTTAACAGTGAGGGTGGTGAGACACTGGCACAGGTTGCCCAGGGAGGTTGTGGCTGCTCCCTTGCTGGAGGTGTTCAAGGCCAGGTTGGAGGAGGCCTTGAGTGACCTGTTCTAGTGAGAGGTGTCCCTGCCTATGGCAGGGGGTTGGAACTGGCTGAGCTTTGAGGTCCCTTCCAACCTTACCATTCTATGATTCTAAATGTAGGTGTTGGAAAGCTTAAATGGCACTCCAGATGAGATACAGAAATAAAGAACAAATAAATCCCCCCCCTCAAGATTTAATAATATAGGATGAAGGGCAATGGCTTCAAACCAGAGAAGGGTAGATTTAGATTGGATGCTTCATGTCACAAGGGCAATAGGTTGTCATACTAACATGACCTCTGTCACAGAACACACCCAAAAGTTTCTTAAAATTCAAAGAAGAATTGGCAGTGAGGCTACCTTTCATCAAAGAACCTGAAAGCACTGGCAGCTGCTCTGCTGCGGGCAAGCAAGGATTACAACAGCCTCTTTGCAGGTGAATTAAGACAAAGAAATGCCTCCCATGAAATCCTAAACAAGAAGCTTGTGTGTTTTGAGCAGTGCATGGCACTTTGTCTTTCTAGAAGGTGGAGGAAATTAGTGGCATTGAATAATTACAGGTGGTTTCTTGACACGAGCAAACCGCCAGTCTTCATACAAAGAAACCAAAAGCTCCTTTCGAGGCAGCTGCCATCTGCAGAGAGCCCACAGGACTCTGTTTTAAGGTGTTTTGATGCTCTCCTAACTCTTAGCCTTTCCATGATCTCTGGAGACCACTTCTTTGCTCCATGTAACAGGTTGTTTTTTTCCCCAATATCCAGAGGCCCCAGGAAACAGGCACACACCTGTCATGGTGCAGTACAGGCAGGCTGCAGAGAGGTCAAACAATTATAGGATCTGTACCTCATAAAAGCAAGCAGCATCATTTGTGCTTGAGGCATCTTGTCAGCCTATTTAGAAGAGAACCCAGCTAAAATGCTAACCTGAGTCATGCTGTAAGCCTCACTTCTGCACTTCACCTTTTGCTCTACAGCATAGCTCTGCTGTGAGGACAGGCTGAGAGAGTTGGGACTCTGCAGCCTGGAGAAGAGAAGGCTTCCAGGAGACCTTAGAGCAGCCTTTCAGGATCTGAAGGGGGCCTACAGGAAGGCTGAGGAGGGACTATTGACAAGGTCTTGCAATGAGAGGACAAGGGGCAATGGGTTTGAAGTGGCAGAGGGGAGATTGAAAGTGGTTGTTAGGAAGAAGATGTTTACAGTGAGGGTGGTGAGAGACTGGCACAGGTTGCCCAGGGAGGTTGTGGAGCACAGAAGCACAGAATGGGATCTTTGATCACATTGGGTGATTCTGTGCTCTACAACCTCCCTGGAGGTGTTCAAGGCCAGGTTGGAGGAGGCCTTGAGTGACCTGTGCTAGTGGGAAGTGTCCCTGCCTATGGCAGGGGGTTTGAACTAGATGATCCTTGAGATCCCTTCCAACCTTACCATTCTATGATTCTATGATTTCCATAGCATTTTTTTTTCTTTTTTAGTGCTAATTTTTTTTCATCTGCCTTAATAACAGCAGCAACAGCGACCAAGTTAACATAATAAAACAGACCTATAAATGCTGTATAGACTGCAATGAAAGAAAAGTTTGGTTTGTCCACAAAATTAAAAAAAAAAAAAAAAAAGAAAATCCCAATAAGCCAAACCAACCACTTTTAACAAATTGAAGCTAGAATTTGCAGCCAAGTAATTTGGCAGGTAACCTACTCTGAGCACTCTGAGTTCACTTTCAAACGAGCTTGTTTACAGCTGCATTGACAAACAGAAGCAGAAGGAGCTAGCAGCACCCAACCCTCAGCTCACTGACCACACAGCCAAACCTACGCAGCAGCAGGCCTCTGATTATAACCCACCAGTCTAACTGCCCAGGCAGTGGAGTGGATGCCATGGGTCTTTTACCTGGATGGGCAATGCTAATTGGAAAAGATTCAGTCTGAGCACTGCGAGCTGAAAGAATAAAACAAGCAGGGAGATTTGCTGGCTTGGATCACAGGAGATTGAGGCCCTCAGCATGAAAGCCTCTGAAGAAAGCTGGCTTCTGTTCTGTCCTAACGTATTCTATCCTGCCCTGCCCTGTCCTGTCCTGTCCTGTTCTGTCCTATCCTATCCTATCCTATCCTATCCTATCCTATCCTATCCTATCCTATCCTATCCTCCTACCCTATTCTATCCTGTCATATCCTATTATATTCTATCCTGTCCTATCCTATCCTATCCTACTCTATTCTTCCATCCTACCCTATTCTATCCTGTCCTATTCTTCCATCCTACCCTATTATATTCTGTCCTAATCTCCTCTCCTCTCCTCTCCTCTCCTCGAATCTCCTCTCCTCGAATCTCCTCGAATCTCCTCTCCTCCTATCCTATCCTGTCCTATTCTCCTATCCTATCCTATCCTATCCTATCCTATCCT